>VDFB02339146.1:0-29798 GCA_007258455.2 Sequoia sempervirens
GACTTTAATCATAATTCAAATATAAAATGAATAATAATTATTTATTAAACTCAAAGTAAAGCATAATTTATATTGGTGGAAATTTGAGAATCTCCTTTAAAAACCTTTTTTCATTTCATCAATTTTGGGTTAAAAAAAATCATCAGCCACATACCCTACAAATACCCATCATATTGCCACTTTTTGGCCCACCATGATCATGTACATACCCCTATCTTTTATTTTTCTATCGTCATGCCTTCCTCATGGCTCGTCATTGCTACAACTTCTTCATCAATAGGGGTTGCTCTTACTTCTTCCACTTTCTATCTAGGGCTGCAACACTCATTTCTTCTATTCTTCTTTCTGCTATCCTCTTTCAAGAGAACCTTCTTCTTCTCACTACTCTTCACCATATCCCCCACTCTTTCCAACACTCTTTTCCACTTTTTCACAAACCATCTTTTCAAACGCTTCACACAATTTATCCTCCACATCATCCCAATACTGCTCCCAAAATTATATTTGCATGGGTCTCTTCACGACCCAACCCATCTTTCTTGCTACAATCTCACCTCTCTCAATCTATCATCACTTCTCAAGTTTCATTCGTGGCTTCAAGCTCTCACTCTTGTTGATTCCTCACACACTTGCAATATCTCTCATGAGCTTCTTCACTACCGCTTCACACACTTTCCTCTCAGTGTGAACTACCTCCGAATCGGTGATCTATTCACACAACACTCATACATCCTGGTGGATCCTCTCCACTCTTAGGACTACCTGCTCTAATTCCAATTGATGAAAGAGGGTTACTCCCCTCTTTCAAATCCACTCAAAACACAAGAAAATTATCAGATACAACTCTATCCAAATTAATTAGTCAAGAATACAAAGATCGCAAGCAAATTTAGTTTTTATTTCATTCAATTTCAAATACATGGCCTACCATTGGCCTCACTTATACATTAAATCTACTCTATTTGAAACATCCTTCACCCTAATAATACTCATGGTAACCATTCACTCCTCTTCTATAACCTTCTCCATTGCCTTGCAAACCAGTCTTCAATCTCTCATAATTAACTCTTGTTTAATTCTAGAAATACTATCGCTACGTAGCCTTGTGTATAAAATATGCTTCCTTTACCTAATGAAGTCTCCTCATCTACCTGCAACCTACTCTCCTTTACTTGATGAAGTCTTTATTCATCTTAGATACGCAAACCCCTTCACTATCACTTAATCGAAGTCCACACACTTCTTTTATGTGGAGTAGTCTGGAAATATGATGCCTATTGTCTTCCTAGCACCCAAACATCTCCACAAGCCTCTTCATCTTCCATGATAGATGAATCTTAACTCTCCTGCCTTGGTACATGAATTTTATCCTCTTCTTTGTCTTCCACGCTAATTTCCATCTTCCTACCTATGCCATACATCTGTTATTTTTACACTTTTATCCATTTCAAAATTTAAAATGTCTCTTTTGGAATGAAGTGGCGCAATCCTTTCATTTCCAAATTTTGGATATACATTTTATTCAAAGTGATGTGCCACTTTTTTCTTCTTCACTTCCCAATCAAAATTTTTCTTCTTCAAGTGGGTATGTGCAGGATCATCATGGAAAAAATAGACCCTTAAGTGGCAAAAAATTCAAAAAAAATCAAAGTTAGGCAACTTGACATAAAAATTTGAATAAGTTATCTATATTATTTCAAAAATATGTAAGAATAGAATATGTAGTAAATTGAATGTAGTTTCTAAACTACTAGATTTACTTTAAAAAAAATCTATTTGGTGAAAATTTAAAATTTCAATGCAGTAGTACTTAAATTTCAGGGAAAAAATAAGTAGGTGTTTGTCTAACCACTCTAACCATAATAAAATGATGATATGTTTTTTATAAGATTTTAGATATAAGTAGAGGAATCATGTCCCGATGTGATGCATATTTTTTTGTAAATTTTTTCCAAGCAAATAATCAATTATGATTTTCTCATTACAAATTTTAAAAAATATAAAAACTGGTATGTTTGACCACCTTAACTTCGTAAAAACTTCATGAAATTCATTTTTTTAATCCTATAGTATGCAAAGCATAAAATGTGGCTCATGTTTCAAATTCAAAAAATGTGATACTATTTGAAAGTTATAGATGTTTTTCAATCAGCCTATCAATCAAGACCAAATAGAAAATGAATAATAATTATTTATTAAATTCAAAGTAAAGCATAACTTATATTGTTGGAAAGCTAAGAATCTCCTTTAAAAACCCTTTTCGTTTCATCAATTTTGGGTAAAAAAAAGGTTGTCAACGACATACCCTATGCATACCCATCATGATCCTGCACATACCCTCTTCCTTTAAATCTACCAAAGGTATTTTGAATTAGACATTGGAAATTGCTAATCATCATTCCATACTTTGCAACGCATGGATCATCACCTCTTTTGGATTTTAAATTTTGAGGTAATATTAAATAAACCAAATGGTTCAATGGATCTTTTCATCAAAATAGCATTACCAATGTCAACACATACACACAATCCAAATGTGATTCAATATTTTTTATCGAATGTCTTTTCCACTTTTGAAGTCACATATACAGTTTCCTGCAACGGAGAACCAAAACAAACCAAAATGAAAATTAAACTGCAAATCTATTTTTTGGGTGATGTTGATTGCGCATGCACCCAGGTGCTCCTGCATTAGAATATGACTAAAACAATAAAATTTTATTAGTTTTATTGCAAATTCATATCATAACAAATGATAATCTCTGCATGTTGTCAATTTCCTCACACTAATTGTAGACAAGCAATTAAATCTTTGTATTCAATTGAACCCTCCTAATACTTTCCCACCAAAAAAGCCATAAAAACCCCTCATAGAAGGAGGGTTCGAATGAACCCTGGTTCAAGTGAACCCCTAGGGGTTCACTCGAACCCCCTTTATTCCTCATCCCCTCCCCGAGACACCAAAAAAATCTGAATTTTGGCACTTTGGAGCTCAGGTTGAGGATGAAAATGGAAGAATATTCACAAACTCAACTTGAATCAAGTAGCACTCAGAACGAGCTATCCAATGAATATAATTTTAATATGTTTTGGTTTTATTATGTATTTGTTTTTTTAGTTTTATTAAACATAGGTTTTTATCAAAAATGAAGGTCTTTGTTCTGCACATGTGGAAAAATAGCAGATTATCAAAACAAAAATTAAAAAAATATGAGTACACTAGATATTGAAGTCCTTGATATAACAAAAAATAATAATAATAATTTTGATATATACAAAAGAAGTTATGCATTATACGGTCGCACTATGTCTGAACTGTAATTGGTTTGACTTTGAAACTTGATTAAAGAAAAAATATTCAATAAAAGACTGTCTAACTAAGTGGAAACACTAGATATCAGAGTTACAAATCTAAATTCGAAAAAATTAGAATTTAATCCTTTATGGAAAAAAAGTTATATGTTATACGGTGTGCATCACTTTTTTTAAATGTTGTTTTTTGAAAAAAACTAGTTTTCGTGGGAGATGGAAAAAGAAGTGCAATTTGATTCCCAAAAATTTTGAAAAAATATTTTAGAATCTGAAAAATTGATGAGACTCTAGTTTTCATCATCTTCAAATTCTTCATGATTTAGCCACTATAGGTGCCCGAATGTGAAGATTTAGTTTAAAAAAATAATTTCAATGTCCAGTTTGGCCAAAAATTGTAAACCACTATTGTGGGATAACCCTATTGAAAGAAATCAACCGCAAAAAGATTGCAACTAAATCTTTATATTCTATTATTTTCCCACAATAGAACATCCTACTACCTAATCTGCATGAGCAAGCATAAATACATTTTATTTTTCTCCTGATTGAAAACCAACTTAGAAATGGTTACTTATACACTAAACAAATGTTGCAAAGAAAAAATACAATATTTGTTGGCTTCTTCCAACCAAAATCCTCAAGACATTTTGTAAATAGAAAATCGAAATAAAATAAAAACATAAATTTTCAAAGAAACAAGGCCCTTGTTTCTTTAAGGTTAAGCACAAGTTCTCTGATAATATATTTGCAAGAGTTTGAGCTTAGATGCATAGGGAGAGGGATGTTATTCTCCTCATTACAAAGAAAATTGAATAACCCTTTACAGATGACATCAATTTAATCCCACAATTTCCAAATTAAGATCATCATGGTTGGAGCAAACAAACAACATTAAATTTTCCAAGAGAATTTTTGGGTGTGTTAGTATTATTTTTGAAATGCCTCAAGCTACATGCTTCTCGCATGTATCTTTCTCAAAGCCTACAGGGGAAAATAGAAACAACTTAGAATGATTTTAAGAAGCTGAAGAATTAACAAAACTTCCTACATTCTATGAATAACTCTTTAACAACCTTGAGCAAGAAAAAAAAAGCCAAACCTTCTTACAAGCGAGATCCAAAACTTCAACTACAGACCAAAATGCTTATGGTTCTAAATCCTTAATCTAATATAAGCTCATTTTTGGAAAATGCATGTCGAATGAGGGAGGGAAAATGAATGAGGAGAGGGAAACAAAAAAATTATTTTAGAAAAAGTGTTTTTTTTATTTTCTTAATTTAAGACAATTAGAAAATTAAAAATATAATTTAAATATAAAATATATATTTAAGAAAAAATTAATATTTTGTCTTAATTTAATGTCTTAAACCCCTCCTCTATGTAGTAGTGTTAATGGTGTAAGTTGAACTTATAGCTATGAAGTAAGCAAAGCTTCTCAAAATCTCCTGGTATATCTCCAAGATGTTAGAGTTTGTTGGACTTTAAAAGCCTTGATTGATTGTACAACTTTAAAATAAAGAGTGTTGCCTTTCTTTGGCTTAATTATATCCCAACAATGTACATAATAAAATTTATGTAAAGAAAATACACCTGATGAAGGATTCCCCACCCAAATCATATCTAGACACAGAATTCAACATTGGTCCCTTATGCTACAAATACATGCCACTAAATATTTTTAGTATCCCAATTTTTTGTTCCTATAATAGAGATATTCTCCATATGCATGTAGAGCATGCCCTATGTCTCCACGGAGATATTGAAGCTTGGACAATTTTTTTTTCCTTTGCAAATACCAAAATGAAAACACAACCTTAACAAATAGGGCATTTCAAGATCCACAGGAAAGCTATAACAAGATTTATTAAAAGGATTTGGGAAGAAACCTAGAGATTGCAATTAAACGTCTACACTTGAGTTGCTAACATTTTCCTTTTCACCAACACTTATGTATTCAAAGTCCATAGTCCATTTCATGTCTATCTATAATCACTGTGATTTAGCATGGCACCACAATCGAGATTCAAAACACTTGTCAACATGGTAAGAATGAAATAGGTTTCCTTTTTATGTATACAATCTTAATTCAGTAATAATCTACTTCATGAAGTCTCAAATTAAGACAATCAAAGCAGTAAATTATTTTCTTTTAAGATTCGACGGGAGTAAGAACAATTTTATATACTAGCATATGTATATTATTTTTGTAATATATATAAAATACACTGAGAGATATCTTTCATGAGGCATCTATTTTGAATATTTTTTATGTGTAATAATAAATTTAAGATATTTCTTTTTTATTGAATTTTCTAATTTGAAGTGTATTAATTCAAAAAAAATTAAAAGAATAATTTTTTTCATTCTTTTTATAATTTTATTTCTATTATTAAAAAACGTTTTACAATGACATCAATTTTTTGTTTTTTAAACATTTTCAATATTTTGTAATTTTAATTATATTAATTTAGTAGTGTTTGTATTTAATAATAAATTTAGCATCAAAATATCCATACAATATTTTAGAGAAATTTTAAAAATATTATATTTTGATATTAATATCATGTTTATAAGGATAAGATGTTAAAAAGTATGTAAAAATTATTGCTCAAAGAAAGTTTCTAAAATTTAAAAAATTAACTATGAAAAAACTTTCCTAGTTTATATATATATAGGTATGTGAATTAGTATTTTCATATCATCAAAACATCGACACAATATTTTAGAGAAATTTTAAAAATATTATATCTATGATAATAATATCATGTTTATAAGGATAAGATGTTAAACAGTATGTAAAAATTACTACTCGTAAAAGAAAGTTTTTAAAATTTAAAAAATTAACTATGAAAAAACTTTCCTAAATTTACTATTGAATACAAAAGCTACTAAATTAATATAATTATTTAATTAAAAATATTAAAAAAATTAAAAAAACAAAAAATTAATGTCATTGTAAAATGTTTTTTAATAATAGAAATAAAATTATAAAAAGAATGAAAGATAATTATTATTTTTAATTTTTTTGAATTAATACACTTCAAATTAGAAAATTCAATAACAAGGAAATATCCTAAATTTAATATTATACATAAAAAATATTCAAAATAGATGCAATGCCTGCCACGTAACCTTAAGGAATGTTGCAATCACTACGGAAGTGTAATTTTTTTTTTTTTTAAGTGTATTATTACATGTAACATGAACATCATTAATGCATACGTTCCCTAAGACACGCGACAACACACTACATGTGAATCCCATAAATAACAAAAGTAACTAAACATAGAATGTGATTAATTCTCATTAACTTTAAGAACATACATTCAATAACAATAAATTACATCACTTAAGGTATGAGATACAATAATGATTCATTCTACATTGCATTTGATATTACAATTACAATACTCATTTCCAAATGAGGTAGATCATACAAAAGTATAACATAATTTACAAGTTACAATAATTCTCCTCAATTACAATTGAGGAGTGATACATAAATAAGGTATCCACTACTATAAATGAAAGATAAGAGAAAGTACAAATCCACTCGTGATCTCTCCAATCAAGAAGTACCCATCGTCTCGAACAAGAATTGGGGACCCAACGGTGTAAGGTGCATGTTCCACCCAACCAAGTGGTACATTTAGGCCCACCCCCCATGCTATGAGATAGTAAAAAGGTTCCCCAGACATAACCTACAACTTATAGACACGGACAAACTCAATATAAAACTATACAAATACAAACTCAACATAATGGTTACATTGCTTCTAGATTAAATGAATGAAGTACTTTAACTAAACCAATAGATTGTTATCATAGGAGAAGTGTCATCACAAAGTTGCATGGGTTACCCTGGTGAATCTTCCTAGGCTTCGGCCCCCATCTTGGGTTGCCCTGGTGACCTCTTACGAAACCTAGCCCCACATGTAATCCAATGCAGAATTGATTATCTTTCATAGAGACAAGATAACGATTTTTCCCTTTCAAGACTTCTCGTCTCATCCCAAGTTTGAACTATCCCTTGACTCTTTGAGTGAGGCATAATTATCAAGTTAAGTGTTTTAAACTACCTTTTCCCCTTATATATTTAATTAGTTTTCACTAAGTTAACTAAACTCTCTCACGAGTTACCCTATCACCACTTTGTGTGTCAGACCCCATAAGGAGCCACTCCCCTACTGACAACATAAGGAAATAATCCACTAACCATGGGTAGACAAGGTGCACATAAACCCACATCAAATACCAACTTTATAACAATAGGCAATACAACCCGTTCATAAAACCAGGTGTCCAAACTAAATAAGAACCACATGCACTACCCAGGTTAATTTTCAAAAAGGGCCATTCCATCCAAAAAAACAACCCCCTCACAAAGGAATTACATCTGGAAGACTGTCAAACTCAATTAACTCAAATTGCCCATAAATGTGAACAAAAAAGAACACAACTTTAAAACAATTCAGGCAATTAAATAATCTTATATTCAAATTTTCTAAATCCAATTAAGTCAATAACATATTACATGAAATTAATCAATTTAATATAATTTTCGTTTAAAATAATAAGGGAATTTAAAACTGATTGTTTAACTCCAATTTTCTCAATTACACATAGTAATAAACATCAATTTCTCCAACAAAATCATTTCATTATAAAATACTCTACTTGTGCATTTAAACATTTTAATAACACAATATTTGTTAAATATAAATCAAAATTGCATTTTAATAACATTATAAGTCATTTTATTTTAAAATTAACTAATCCATGCATTTGCATGTTTTTATTAAAAATAAACTTTTAAAATGTATATATATTGAATCTATACACAATTTTAAATATATTAAAATTAAATATAATTTCCAACATATATCAAAATATAAAAAATATATTTAAATAACAATTTCCTAAACATAAACCAAATATACTTATGTATAAACAATATATATATAATATATTAAATATATATAATATATATTATATATATAATACATATAATAAAATAAACATTATAAAATAAAAATCGCAATTTGAAAACATTTTAAGGAAGGGCGAATGAATTTTATGGTACAATGGGGTTGTTTACACACAATCCTACCCCCACTTGGGCCACGGTTGTGTAGGCAGCCTGGGCACTACCTATGTAGTACCCCTCTATTTATGCTTATGTTTTCTGCTGTTGTGTTTTTACACTGTTAGACTATGATACCTTGTTTGGATATTTTGATCGCTGATTTTGAGCGATAGTGGATTTATTCTGTGACATGATGATATATTGTATGGTGATTACTGATTTTTGACATGCTTTGAAATAGCGTAGATGTTTACTTTCAGTTGATTATTGCTATGTATATGTTTTGATGGACTAACAGTTATTTAATTCGTCAATCTAATGTGATGTGTATTGGTGTGGAGAACGAAATCGCATCACTCGCTTGCAAGTGCCTTGTGATATCCGTGATTTTCTCCGCACGGTGTGTCTGTTCAATGGTTTATATATATATATATATATGCATGTTATTGCTTGGTTGCAGGATTGCAGGTACATGACACCGACTCCACCTGGGTACTCAGGTCTAAGCATTTCAAGACTCAACGGATACATTGATCGGGAGATAGTAGTTTGGTTCACCCTAGTCTGGTCTATAACCCGGTCACTATACATTGTTAGTTTTAGTTTGAGTCTTGGTTGTCTTGTCTTTTCTTGATTGGATTAAATTGCTTTGATAGGAAAATCTAGTCAATTTTAATAATAGTTTATTATGTCTTACTGTTATTTAAATTGATTTTTAAATGTTAAAGAAATTAGTTATATGTTATTTAATTAATTAGTTAGATTATTTGGTTAAATGGTTTGATCTTAAAAGATTAAACTTATTTAATTAAATTAATTAATTAATTAAATGTGTGAATAGATTTAATATTTAAAATTAAATAATTTGTGGAAATGACATGCTTTATTATTAAATTTATTTGCTTTTGAAATTGTCAAATTTAAAATAAATTTAAATTAAATAAATACATGCAAATTTGAAATAGGCAAGATTGTGGAGAAGTGGTGGAGAAGATATTTTGCAACCACTTCTCGACATGTGTGCCAGTGCATTAAATGATTATGGTTGAGGAAATTTGTTTACGGAGGTAATATTGGATCTCGGAAAACACAGAGATTATTCTTTTTGATTCACGAGAAATTATTTTGTGCTCTGTTAAAAAAAAAAATCTCTGTATGTGCTTTTTGGTATATTATTGCAAATTTGAGGAAGTTACAGGCAATAGAGGCAACAGAGGCTCTCAACACCAGTCTGTTTTCAGAAGCAAGGAAACACATGTGTTTTTCTTGTGGATTTCAATTTGTTGTATTTAAAAAAAAATTGCCTGTAAAAAAAGAAAATTATGCCTTGCCGTGTAAAAATTTGATGATTTTAGAAAGTTTCTGTAGAATTTTCTCTGTTGAAATATAATTAAAATATTGTGAGAGAAATTAAACCTCTGGGGAAAATTTGGTTTTGAACGGAAATATTGTGCATGATTCTTTGAAAACCCGATTAAAAATTCTTCAATTTTTCCAATTTCCCCACTGTAGCCTCATATAAATTTCTTTATTTTTCTATATTAAACCCTGTTTAAATTTGTTATATATATATATATATATATATATATATATATATATATATATTATATATAATCTCATATATGAATTAGATTGTGAAATGTTTAGTATTTTTATATAAATATAAATTTATGTGAAATTTTCTTAAAAATTTGTATGCCGTATAGGCAAATTTTATTTTAAAAATAAACTGGATCGAAATCCAAGTGGCAGAGGTAATTTTTCCGCGGGTTTTATTTATGCCAAATAAATATATAAAAAATATAAAACAGTGTTTTGGGGGAGGGCCGAAACCCTCCCCACTTACCACGCTGGTGACGCAGCTGCCATGGCTGCACAGCAGCCGTCGGCTGCTGGGCGTAGCCCTGGCTTGGGCCGCGCCATCTCCCAAACCCTGGGAGACACAGCTGTGGCTGCCAATGACTATTGAGATTTTTTTTTTAATATTTCTTTCTCTAAAAATTATTCAATGCAGAATTAACAGACTTTAAATCTTTTCTTTAAAACATAAAAATGTGATTTTATTTAATGCGTTGTATTATAAAATTTGAATTTTTATTTTAATGGCATATTTATATATATATGGAATATATATATGGAATATGAATATAAATGTTTGTTGTAATAAATTAAATATTATATATTAATATTTATATATAAACATATAAAAATATATATTTGTATATAAATATTTGTAAAAATTTGTGATTATCATGTTAAAAAAAAAAATTGATAATTTATTCAAAATCTCATGAAAATATAGATTGAGAAAATATAGAAAATGCTCTTATGTGAATTTGGGAAAATTATAAGAGTAGATTAAATGAAACAATTACCTTTACTGTTTTCAAAATAGATCTTTTATTAAATTGATTTATATTCATAATGATTACTAACAGATGCAATTGGATTTAGTATATCCGAACCATAGACATTTACTTTTCTTAATTTACTTTTATTGTGTTCTTTTGGGAAAATTGGGAAAGTTATAGTTATATAAAGTCTTCCAGAATGAATTGTGTAGAAAGGGTGTATTATTGTTTAAATGTATTTCTTGAGTTGACTTGAGTTGTGCATGTGTTAAATATGGTGTTTTGATACCTGGCTTTTGATAAAAGTTTTAATGATCGATGTGGGTCAATTGTTATTATGTGATGAACTTTATGCACTTTGTAAACCCTAGTCAGGAAAAATTAGTATATCCATGTTATGTTTAGGGGAGTGGCTTTTTGTAAGGGCCGACACACAAAGTGGTGTCAGGGTAACTTACAAAGAGTTAGCAAGTCAGTGAAAACTAAAGAACATAGTAGTTAGATTTAAAACTCTTAATAAGATGCTTATGCCTCGCTTATGACTCTTGAGCTACTTTAGTCTTGAGTATAAGATGAGAAGGCCTGGAATGGAAAATCGGTGTCTTGTTCCTTTAAAAGACATTCAATTCTGTAATGTTTTGCAATGGGGCCGGGTTTCGTAAGAGGTTACCAGGGTAACCCAAGGATTGGGGGCCGGAACCTAAGAAGAAACACCAGGGTAACCTTTGCAATATTGTGATGACACTCCACCTAAAGTAATAGTTAACCTTGTGTTTGTGATTTAATCAATTGTCAAAATTTGGAAGCAATGTAACCATTAGTTTGTTATGTACTAGTGTCTAGGGTTAGTAGATTAGGTCTAGGTAACCTTATTACTATCTCCTAGCATGGGGGGGTGGACCTACGGGTACCACATGGTTGGGTGGAATGTGCACCTTACTCGGTTGGCTCCCCAGTTTATGATCATGGCATCGAGAGCTTCATGGATGGAGAGCTCGCACTTGGAAACTTATGAGTACTATATCATTGTAAATTGTAAATTTGTATTGTAAAACATCCCTCAAATGTTGTGAGGTGAACATTTATAATTGTAATTGTAATTATTATTGAACTACCTCATCAGATGAATGAGTAATGTATATTCTATCAAATGCAATGTATGGAAACATTTTTGTACCTTATATTATCTTGAATGAAGTATTAAATGAAATGCATTATTTATCTTTATGTTAGTGTTAATTATTATGTGCAATGCAAAATACTAAAGTCGCTTATGGAAACTCAAAGTAGTGTATCGTCTCGTAACTTAATGAATGTATGCAACTAATTAACTTAATATTAATACTTTAAAAAAAAAATTATTACACTTTTATACACAAATGCAACATTCCTTAGGTTATTATGATGGGGCATTACAGATTGGTATTAGAGTGAAGGTTACAAACACTGGACGCTCTGGGTAATCGCGAGCCCATTAGGTTGACCTAGTACGTAGTGTCGCAACTGTTAGCCTTGGTTGAATAGTATCTAAGACTTGTTATTGTTATGTGTAGGAACATGCCTAGGCGAGGAAGAGGTCATGGTAGAGGTCAAGGTGGAGGCCGAGGGCCAATCCCTCAGGTTACTCCCTCTTTGAGCCCTCATCACAGTGATCAGGTAGAACAGTTGGGTCAGAGAAATGAGGGATAGAATCCTGAATAGTCAGCAGTAGAGGGTTCTCAGATACGTCCATTATTAGAGGAGGTCCTAGCTTGTCTTGGACCTAGACAGGAGGTTAAGCAGGAGGTTGTCAGAGAGAGAGATAGATCTCCTAGGAGAGTAGATGATTCAATACATCAAGATTCTATTATTGTAGGACACATGAGGGATTTACTGAGGGCACGCCCTCCTACCTTTGATGGTACGGGAGGTGGCTTAGAGGCTGAGACCTAGCTACTGGATTTGGGTAGATGCTTTGCCATGCACCCTTACGGTAGCAATACCCATGCGAGATGCGTTATTATACATTTGAGAGGATTCACCTCTACTTGGTGGCGCCTGGAGGAGCAGAAGCTCCACTTGGATATTGGTTCGATGTCTTGGGATATGTTTCTCAAGAGGTTTAGAGCTCGGTTCCTGTCGGAACACTGGAGGCAGCGTAGGGCTGATGAGTTCCATGATCTACGTCAGTTAGCTCTTTTTGTTGAGCAATATGAATGTAGGTTCTATGAACTCAAGCAGTATGCTAGTATATGCGATGATGAGCCTATGCTAGTATAGCACTTTATCAGGGGTTTAAACACCCGTATCAGTGGTGGTGTCTGAGTCTTTGAGCCAAAGACTATGGAAGTTGCGGTGGAGAAGACTCGCATAGTAGAAGAGAACCTTGTTATGGCTTTAGGTGGGAACACAGGAGTGCAGATTGGGAGTGCTCTTGCAGTAGGTTTTAGTCCACAGGGTGGACAGGCACAAACAGGTGGTTCCTCTAAGAACCAACAAACACCCACAAAGGGTGGACAGCAACAGCAACAATGAACACCTCAAAAGAACAATAACCCACAACCACAACAGGGTAATAGTCCTCAAATAGGAAAGGGTCATAACTGGTGGCGCAACAAGCACAATAGGTAGGATCAGCCTATGCAGAGTGCTCAGTCTACTATTAGTAGGGGTAGTTTCCAACAATCCAATGCACCTTCGGGTGACAGAGGATTTGGTAGAGGCACAGGCATAGGTTGTTACTCATGTGGGCAGCAAGGACACATAGCTAGGTAGTGTCCGATGAGAGGTTCTACTGGATTTGGGCCTTGACCTACAGTTTCAGAGCCTACAGTGGGTGATGCAAGATGATCACATATAGTATATGTTGCGGTTAATGACCACCAAGCCGATCATCAGAACACAGTGGTCGAGACTTCAGGTAAGTTACATGGTGTTAGTGTTTCCATTCTTTTTGATTCCAGAGCCACTAACTCCTTTATTTCACTGACCATCGTAGACCGTTGTGGTCTTATGGTGGTAACGCAAGGTGGTAAGTGGCAAGTTGAATTCGCCTTAGGGGTGAAAGTAGCGGTAGAAAACTTAGTAAATAATTATGAACTTAAAATTGGTACATTAACTACCTTAGTAGATTTATATGTTACACCTTTAGGATCATATGATATAGTCTTAGGTATGGATTGGTTAGCATCTTATCATGCTATGATTGACTGTCGACTTAAGACAGTTAGTTGCATTAATGATTTAGGAGCGAAAGTGGAAATCGTAGGTATTCAAAGACCTATCTCTTTGCGGATGATATCTGCTATGCAATTAAAGAGATGTCTTCGACAGGGATGTCAACTGTTTGCAACAACAGTTATTGATTTGGAAGAGGGTGAGAGTCGAGAGGTATCTCTTGATGATCATCCTATTCTTAGGGAATTCACAGATGTGTTTCCCGATGACATTCCTAGAATGCCACCGAAGAGGGATATTGACTTAAGAGTTGATCTAGTTCCTGGAGCTGAGTCTATTTGTAGAGCTCCTTATAGAATGACGACTCAGGAGTTAGAGGAACTTCGTATCCAGTTCAAGGAACTATTAGAAAAGGGTTTCATTCGTCCTAGTGTTTCCCCTTGGGGAGCACCTATCATCTTCGTAAAGAAGGATGGATCTCTTAGATTGTGTATCGGCTATCGTCAATTGAACAAGGTTACGATTAAGAATCATTATCCTTTGCCTAGAATTGATGATCTTTTGATCAAATTAAGGGAGCTAATGTGTTCTCTAAAATCGATTTGAAATCTGGCTATCATCAATTACGAATAGCTGAAGCAGACATTCATAACACTGCTTTTCAAACTCGTTATGGGCACTACGAATTCACAATAGTACCATTTGGGTTAACGAATGCACCATCAGTATTTATGAGTTTAATGAATGGTGTTTTTCATACATACCTTGATCGCTTTGTCCTAGTATTTCTTGATTATATTTTAGTCTATTCGAGAAATATGAAGGAACATGAAGAACACTTGAGACAGGTATTGCAATGTTTAAGGGAAAATCAATTGTATGCAAACTTGAAGAAGTGTGACTTCTTTCAAACTGAAATAAAATACCTTGGACATGTGATATCTGGAAAAAGTATTGATGTGGATCCTTCAAAGATCCAAGCTATTGTTGATTGGCCCGCACCTACTAATGTAGGTGAAGTTCGTAGTTTTATGGGTCTAACTAGTTACTATAGGCGGTTTGTAGAGGGATTTTCTAGAATTAGTCATCCTATTACTTCTCTTCAAAGGAAAGGGAAGAAGTTTGTTTGGACAGAGCAGTGTCAGTTGGATTTTCAGACTCTTAAAGAAAAATTGACTAATGTGCCTATACTGATTGTTCCTGATCCTACTAAGGATTTCGTAGTATGTGCGGATGCCTCCTTAGAGGGTTTGGGAGCAATTTTGATGCAAGATGGGCGTGTGGTTGCTTATGAGTCTCACAAACTCAAGGATCACGAATTAAACTATCCTACTCATGATCTAGAACTAGTTGTGGTAGTGCATGCATTAGTTCGTTGGAGGAATTTCCTATTAGGTCATCGTTTTGAACTTCATACTGATCACCGTAGTTTGCAATACATCTTTATGCAACCTAACTTGAATGCTAGGCAAAGACGGTGGATGGAGTTCTTGTGTGAGTACGATTTTGAAGATATGTTCAACGAAAAGAGAACGTAGTGGCTAATGCTCTTATTTTTCATCGTCATGAGATCTCTGCTACTACTCTTGAAATAGATTTGAGAGGTCAAATAGTAGCAGCACTTCCTAATGATAGATTATATTAGGAAGTGAGGTCAGAAATTGAATCTGGTAGACCTTTAGAAGGTCGATTTGCAGGGTGTGTCCTAGAATCGGATGGTATATTATGACATTTAGGTCGTATTTATGTACCACATGTTGAGAGTCTTTGTACATTAATTATGACTAAAGCTCATCAAGCTCCGTATTCAGCTCATCCAAGAGTCAAGAAAATGCATGCTGATCTTTGCCAATTGTATTTCTGGCCTGGTATGAAACGTGATATTGCTGACTATGTATCGAGATGTCTTGAATGTCAGCGAGTTAAAGCTAAACATCAACATCCCGCTGGATTATTGCAGCCACATCTCATTCCTGAATGGAAATGGGATATTATATCCATTGACTTTGTTGTAGGGTTACCTACGTCATCATGTCGACATGATGCCATTATGGTAACTATTGATCGATTGACTAAAGTAGCTCACTTTTCACCTGTACGATCATCATACAATGCTTCATCCGTAGCTAGGATATTCATGGAGGACATTGTTAGATTGCATGGGATTCCTCGTAGGATTATATCGGATAGAGATCTTGTATTTACTTCAGCCCTATGGACTTCATTACAACATACTTTAGGCACTCAGTTGAACTTTAGTTCAGCGTATCATCCTCAAACTAATGGAAAAATGGAAAGAGTTAACCAAATATTAGAGGATATGCTTAGAATGTACGTAATGGATCAACAATCACGTTGGGAGGATTATCTGTACTTAGTAGAATTTGCTTACAATAACGGATATCAGAGTTCTATAGGTATGCCACCATTTCAGGCATTATACGGTCGTCCTTGTCGAACTCCTTTAAGTTGGGATCGACTAGAGGATAGAGTATTACTTGGACCTGAGATGCTTCGAGATATGGAACAACAGGTTGATCGTATTAGAGAACATCTGATAGCAGCACAGGATAGGCAAAAGAAATATGTCGATGCGCATAGGGTAGACCGACAGTTTGCTGTTGGTGATAGAGTTTTTCTTCGAGTGTGACCACGAAAGAGTCCAATCCATTATGGAAAAGGTTCTAAGCTTGCGCCTCGTTTTGTTGGACCATTCGAGATCTTAGAGAGAATTGGTCCCGTGGTGTATCGACTCACTTTACCACCCAGTTTGTCTCGTATTCATGATATTTTTTTATGTATCAGTTCTTAGACCATATCATCCTGACATATCTCATGTACTTGATTGGAATACGTTACAAGTAGAGGACGGGTAGCTGGCTTTGGAGCCCATGGCCATTCTACAGCACTGGACACTCGGTCTCAGGGGTCAAGACGTTGATCAGGTGAGGGTCCAATGGGATCCTAGCCATGAGGCTTCTGCTACTTGGGAGGATGCGACACGCATGAGGGAACTTTATCCCTATCTGTTAGTAGGCTTTCAGGAGCAAGCCTGATCCTAGGGAGGAGGATGTAGTACCCCTCCATTTATGCTTATGTTTTCTGCTATAGTGTTTTTACACTGTTAGACTATGATACCTTGTTTGGATATTTTGATCGCTGGTTTTGAGAGATAGTGGATTTATTCTGTGACATGATGATACATTGTATGGTGATTACTGATTTTTGACATGCTTTTAAATAGCGTAGATGTTTACTTTCAGTTGATTATTGCTATGTATATGTTTTGATAGACTAACAGTTATTTAATTCGTCAGTCTGATGTGACGTGTATTGGTGTGGAGAACGAAATCACATCACTCGCTTGTGAGTGCCTTGTGATATCTATGATTTTCTCTGCGCGGTGTGTATGTTTAATGGTTTATATATATATATATATATATATATATATATATATATATATGCATGTTATTGTTTGGTTGTAGGATTGTAGGTACATGACACCGACTCCACCTGGGTACTCAGGTTTGAGCGTGTCAAAACTCAACGGATACATTGATCGGGAGATAGTAGTTTGGTTCACCCTAGTCTGGTCTATAACCTGGTCACTATACATTGTTAGTTTTAGTTTGAGTCTTGGTTGTCTTGTCTTTTCTTGATTGGATTAAATTGCTTTGATAGGAAAATTTGGTCAATTTTAATAATAGTTTATTCTGTCTTACTTACTATTATTTAAATTGATTTTTAAATGTTAAAGAAATTAGTTATATGTTATTTAATTAATTAGTTAGCTTATTTGGTTAAATGGTTTGATCTTAAAAGATTAAACTTATTTAATTAAATTAATTAATTAATTAAATGTGTGAATAGATTTAATATTTAAAATTAAATAATTT
Organism: Sequoia sempervirens; assembly: GCA_007258455.2. Lineage (NCBI taxonomy): Eukaryota > Viridiplantae > Streptophyta > Pinopsida > Cupressales > Cupressaceae > Sequoia > Sequoia sempervirens. The sequence continues at coordinate 17,802 of VDFB02339146.1, forward strand.
GTGGAAATGACATGCTTTATTATTAAATTTATTTGCTTTTGAAATTGTAAAATTTAAAATAAATTTAAATTAAATAAATACATGCAAATTTGAAATAGGCAAGATTGTGGAGAAGTGGTGGAGAAGATATTTTGCAACCACTTCTCGACATGTGTGCCAGTGCATTAAATGATTATGGTTGAGGAAATTTGTTTACGGAGGTAATATTGGATCTGGGAAAACATAGAGATTATTCTTTTTGATTCACGGGAAATTATTTTGTGCTCTGTTAAACAAAAAAATCTTTGTATGTGCTTTTTGGTATATTATTGCAAATTTGAGGAAATTCTTGGTTGCTATCTGGGTTTTGGTTCTCAGGAAGAATTTGGAAGTTACAAGCAATAGAGGCAACAGAGGCAACAAAGGCTCTCAACACCAGTCTGTTTTCAGAAGCAAGGAAACACAGGTATTTTTCTTATGGATTTCAATTTGTTGTATTTAAAAAAAATTGCCTGTAAAAAAAGAAAATTATGCCTTGCCATGTGAAAATTTGATGATTTTAGAAAGTTTCTGTAGAATTTTCTCTGTTGAAATATAATTAAAATATTGTGAGAGAAATTAAACCTCTAGGGAAAATTTGGTTTTGAACGGAAATATTGTGCATGATTCTTTGAAAACCGGATTAAAAATTCTTCAATTTTTCCAATTTCCCCATTGTAACCCTGTATAAATTTCTTTATTTTTCTGTATTAAACCCTGTTTAAATTTGTTAAATATATATATATATATATTATATACATATATTATATATATATATATTATATATATAATCTCATATATGAATTGGATTGTGAAATGTTTACTATTTATATATATATATAAATTTATGTGAAATTTTCTTAAAAAAATTGTACACCGTACAGGCGAATTTTATTTAAAAAAAAAACTCGGATCGAAATCCAAGTGGCGGAGGTAATTTTTCTGCGGGTTTTATTTATGCCAAATAAATATATAAAAAATATAAAACAGTGTTTTGGGGGAGGGCCGAAACCCTCCCCACTTACCACGCTGGTGGCGCAGCTGCCATGGTTGTGCACAGCAGCCGTCGGCTACTGGGCGCAGCCCTAGCTTGGGCCATGCCATCTCCCAAACCCTAGGAGACGCGGCTGTGGCTGCCAATGACTATTGAAATTTTTTTTTAATATTTCTTTCTCTAAAAATTATTCAATGCGGAATTAACAGACTTTAAATCTTTTCTTTAAAACATAAAAACGCGATTTTATTTAATGCGTTGTATTATAAAATTTGAATTTTTATTTTAATGGCATATTTATATATATATATATATATATTTCATATATATATATATGAATATGGTATATATATATGGAATATGAATATAAATGTTTGTTGTAATAAATTAAATATTATATATTAATATTTATATATAAACATATAAAAATATATATTTGTATATAAATATTTGTAAAAATTTGTGATTATCATGTTAAAAAAAAAAATTGATAATTTATTCAAAATCTCATGAAAATATAGATTGAGAAAATATAGAAAATGCTCTTATGTGAATTTGGAAAAATTATAAGAGTAGATTAAATGAAACAATTACCTTTACTGTTTTCAAAATAGATCTTTTATTAAATTGATTTATATTCATAATGATTACTAATAGATGCAATTGGATTTAGTATATCCGAACCATAGACATTTACTTTTCTTGATTTACTTTTATTGTGTTCTTTTGGGCAAATTGGGAAAGTTATAGTTATATAAAGTCTTCTAGAATGAATTATGTAGAAAGGGTGTATTATTGTTTAAATGTATTTCTTGAGTTGACTTGGGTTGTGCATGTGTTAAATATGGTGTTTTGATACCTGGCTTTTGATAAAAGTTTTAATGATCGATGTGGGTCAATTGTTATTATGTGATGAACTTTATGCACTTTGTAAACCCTAGTCAGGAAAACTTAGTATATCCATGTTATGTTTAGGGGAGTGGCTTTTTGTAAGGGCCAACACACAAAGTGGTGTTAGGGTAACTTACAAAGAGTTAGTAAGTCAGTGAAAACTAAAGAACATAGTAGTTAGATTTAAAACTCTTAATAAGATGCTTATGCCTCGCTTATGACTCTTGAGCTACTTCAGTCTTGAGTATAAGATGAGAAGGCCTGGAATGGAAAATCGGTGTCTTGTTCCTTTAAAAGACATTCAATTCTGCAATGTTTTGCAATGGGGCCGGGTTTTGTAAGAGGTTACCAGGGTAACCCAAGGATTGGGGGCCAAAACGTAGGAAGAAACACCAAGGTACCCTTTGCAATATTGTGATGACACTCCACCTAAAGTAATAGTTAATCTTGTGTTTGTGATTCAATCAATTGTCAAAATCTGGAAGCAATGTAACCATTAGTTTGTTATGTACTAGTGTCTAGGGTTAGTAGATTAGGTCTAGGTAACCTTATTACTATCTCCTAGCATGGGGGGGTGGACCTATGGGTACCACATGGTTGGGTGGAACGTGCACCTTACTCCGTTGGCTCCCCAGTTTATGATCATGGCATCGAGAGCTTCATGGATGGAGAGCTCGCACTTGGAAACTTATGAGTACTATATCATTGTAAATTGTAAATTTGTATTGTAAAACATCCCTCAAATGTTGTGAGGTGAACATTTGTAATTGTAATTGTAATTATTATTGAACTACCTCATCAGATGAATGAGTAATGTATATTCTATCAAATGCAATGTATGGAAACATTTTTGTACCTTATATTATCTTGAATGGAGTATTAAATGAAATGCATTATTTATCTTTATGTTAGTGTTAATTATTATGTGCAATGTGAAATACTAAAGTCGCTTATGGAAACTCAAAGTAGTGTATCGTCTCGTAACTTAATGAATGTATGCAACTAATTAACTTAATATTAATACTTTAAAAAAAAAATTATTACACTTTTATACACAAATGCAACATTCCTTAGGTTATTATGATGGGGCATTACAACCTATGAAGGCAGCGTCAACTACCTCCATAGTCGTTACCCCTTATGGGGGTGACTGTGGGGGTACCCCCCCAATGCCTTCCCTAAAATTTTCATACTTGTAAAATTTATTCAAAGTTCCCTAGGATTTATGAAAAAGAAATGGAATTGTTGTATGACTTTACAAACTTCTTTTTAATATGAATTTCTTTCAAGAAATTCTATAGTATAAACCCATAATTTATTTATGTATATATATATTTGTATATGTATGTATATATGTTAAGATATATATATATTTATCAATGAATACTACAGTTGGGAAAATTTTCACAATTCTTTTCTATAGGAAAAGATTTAAATAGAGATTTCATTTTTCGAGACAAATAAAATAAATTGGGGAAAACATGATAATTATCTATAGGAAATATTTAGAAAATTTCACAAGATTTTAATTTGAAATTCAATCCAATTTCTTAGAATATTTTCAATGAGGTTTTAATTTCCTGAGATTAACCAAAGAATTTCATTTTCAAACCAACAAAAAATTTCTATTGTTTTCTTTTGAAATTTCCTATTGTTTAACAATAATTTTCTATAAGGCTCTTTGATTTTTAAAATTTTACACACAAAGGCTATCAACAATTTTTCTATAGGAATGTTTTTAACAAAACTTTCACACAATTTTTCCATTTAACAAATTTAACAAGAACCTCTTCCAATTTTTTTACCCAAAAACCCAAAACAATTTCCCAGCTAATTTCCTCTCTCTTCTCTTCTTCCATGAAGTGACTTCTTGTCTTTCACAGTTAGGAAAATATTTTCTTCTAGAATAATTTCTCAACAAGAATTTTCAATAAATTTTACTCACACACATGGCTATTCTAAAATATATTTTAACTAACTTTTAAATATTTTCCTTTTTGATAATTACAGAGAATTTATGCTAATATAATAATTTAAATTTTCACAATTTAATATTATGTTCTATATGAAATTTAAAATTCAATTTCACATAATAACATTTAAAATATATTTAATCTAATTAATCTAATTACCTTATAAAATAAATTTAATCATAAATATTAATTTACTTTACAAAATAATTAAATTAAATTAAATACAAGCTTCTAACAATTTTATTTAAAATTAATAATTGAATACTAAAATCATTAAAAACATCAATTTATCATTACTTGTCATAAAATAAACCTTGCATAAATAAATAACAATTGACAAGGAAAGCATGGACATGACAACCAAACATACCGAGCATAGACTAATGACACAATGTGACTAGATTTGTGGCAAGACTAGGAAAACCTCGTTGCTATCTCTCAATCAACAATATCGTTGAATAGATGGACACGCTCAGTCCTGTGAAGCCAGGTGGAGCCGATGTCCTATACCTACAATCTTGTAATCAAACATATGTCGTACATATATATATATATAAATCATGAACAATCGTGCACCATGAAGAGAAAATTGTGGAATCATAGGGCACTCGAAGCAAGTGATGCAATTCTATTCACTTCACCAATACAGAGTCACATCAAACTGACGAAGTAAAATATCAATTAAACTACAATGAGCATATATAACAATGTCAACTCAAATAAACAACTATGCTAATCTAAATGCATGTCACAAATAATCACCACCCATAAGTGTATCATCACATCATAAAATAAAATCCATCATCATTCCACTGTCAGCAATCCAAAAAACAATAACAAGGTACCAAGGTCTATGAAGGTAAACACACACTATCAAAAAACATAAATAAATTGAAGCGGTATTGCAATAGATGCCTCATGAAAGATATCTCTCTGGGCATATTTTATATATATTAATAAAATAGTATATATATGCTAGTTTGAAGTAATCTTATCCACTAAAAAAAAAAATTATTTATAAGGATAAGATGTTAAAAAAAATGTAAAAATTACTATTGAATAGAAAATTACTAAATTAATATAATTAAAATTACAAAATATTGAAATTTTTTATAGAACAAAAATTTGATGTCATTGTAAAATGTTATACACTTCAAATTAGAAAATTCAATAAAAATGAAATATCCTAAATTTACTATTACACATAAAAAAAATTCAAAATAGATGCCTCATGAAAGATATCTCTATCGACATATTTTATATATATTACTAAAATGATATATATATGTTAGAAAAAATATTACTAATAAAAAATATTCAAAATAAATGCATGTTGAACCAAGGAGGGAAAATGAATGAAGAGAGGGAAATAAAAAAAGTATTTTAGAAAAAGTATTTTTTTAATTATCTTAATTTAAGACAATTAGAAAATTAAAAATAATTTAAACATAAAATATATATTTAAGAAAAAATTAATATTTTATTTTAAATTAATGTCTTAAACCCCTCCTCTATGTAATAGTGTCAATGGTGTAAATTGAACTTATAGCTATGAGACAAGGAGAGCTTCTCAAAATCTCTTGGTATATCTTCAAGATGTTAGAGTTTGTTTGACTTTAAAAGCTTTGATTGATTGTACGACTTTAAAATAAAGAGTGTTGATTTTCTTTCAAGGCTTAATTGTATCTCAACAATGTACATAAAGAAAGATTTGTAAAGAAAATATACTTGATCAGGGATTCCCCACCCAAACCATATCTAGACACGGAATTCAGCATCAGTCCCTTAAGCTGCAAATACATGCCACTAACAAGTTTGATTAATTGAATTGCAGATACAAAAGGATCATTATCATCTAATGTACAAATAAAGCAAACATATAGTCTTTTACAGGAACCGGTAGTCAAAATCTTTTCAGTATCCCAATTTTGTGTTCCTACAAGCAGTGATAGAGATATTCTCCATCGGCCTATAATTACCAAAATGAAACCATAACCTTAACAAATAGGGTGTTTCAGGATCCACAAGCAAGCTATAACAAGATTTATTATAAGGCTTTGGGAAGAAACGTAGAGACTGCAAGTAAACGTCTACACTTGAGTTGCTAACATTTTCCTTTTCACCAACACTTACGTATTCAGAGTCTATAGTCCATTTCATGTCTGATAATCAGTGTGATTTATTCAGAAAACCTATCAACATAAGAATGAAACAGGTTTCCTTTTTACTTATACAATCTTAATTCAGTAATAATCTACTTCATGAAGTCTCAAATGAAGACAATCAAAGCGGTAAATTATTTTATTTTAAGATTCCATAGGAATAAGAACAATCTTATATACTAAGATATATATTATTATAGTAATATATATATATAATATAACGAGAGATATCTTTCATGAGAATTCAAAATTTTTAAAAACAATAATTATTTTTCATTCTTTTTTATAATTTTATTTTTATTATTAGTTCCTGCCGGTAGGCAGGTATACTTATGCATTCACCCGGAATGCATTAAACCAGCAGCATGAACGAATCACATTTCGCCATTTAACATATTGCCTATTTTTTTGTATAGTTTGAATTTGGAGAGCTATTTTATATATTGGAAAACTAGCATTTATCTATTTTTCTATTCGTCCGAGTAGCTTTATAAATCATTTCCGTTTTAAAAATTCGGGAAAATGCGAACACATAAATTGATTGAATAAATTTAAGCAAAGGCATAGTTTAAAAGGTGGCGGCTAGAGGTACGTAATTCATGAATGCAGATTAAATGCATTAAAATATCTAGAAACAGCGAGCGCATAGATTGATTAATTAAAATTAAGCAAAGGCATAGTTTATCAAATTGACGGGTAGACATACGCGATGCATGAATAAGAGTTAAATGCATTGAATGGCATTTGGCTCAAGGTGAAGGCAGTGGAGTCGCGTCGAGGCCACGCATGGCTAGGGTACTTTGGTCATTTAATATAGAGTTACTTGGTATGCATCTCTGTTACTTTGCATGTGTTGTTTTTGTCTTCTGTAAGCGGTGTTCTGATGGAGAGTTTTTTGCGACTGAGCAGGATATGTTATAGTTGCAGAGTCCAGACCCAGAAACAAGTTATTTGAGGTGATAATTTGGTAATTTTAAGAGTTTCGATACATTAAAACGGTGGACAGTGAGAGACGGATGGCTTGAGGTCAGAAGAGGTAAGTTTTCATTTTTTAGTCTATTTGATACAAGAAATGCAAGAAGGGTTTCATAGTGCTTGAAGGCATTTGTATACTTTGATTATAATTTCGTATTTTAAACTACTGTTAGTATTGTTCATTCGAATTTCTTGTTGAAATGCGAAGGTTTCATCTGCGTTTGATAGGAATTATGCAAAAATCCTCTTGTTCATTTTACTGTAAGCATGTGAGTCGACAGTGTGTTGCTTTGAGCATTCCCATTGTCATCAAAGCATAAAGGATAGAGGGGTTCTTTTAAAAGTCGTGGTTGTTGTCCTCGTAGGCATAAACCCGTATAGTAAACTATATTTAGTATTATCTATTCAAATTCTTTTGTTGAAATGCGAAGGTTTCATCTGCGTTTGATAGGTATTATGTAGAAATCCTCTTGTTCATTTTGATTCATGCATGTGAGCCCTGTACAGTTTGTATTTCTTTTATTGTTGCAAAGTGGTCCCATAAAGAGTGCTTTGGAAGCAAAATTATGTCAACGTGTGCGATAATGAGAGCTTCCCAACAATGAGTCAACAGTATGTTGCTTTGAGCTTTGTCGTTGTCATGAAAGCATAAAGTATAGAGGGATTCTGTTAAAAGTCGTGGTTGTTGTCCTCGTAGGCATAAATGCAAACAACGGGAGCATAAAGAATGCAGTAGAAACATTTTAGGTTTCGGCAAGCATAAAAATTCTGTCAGATGTCGTCGTTACTATTTTTGTATCTTGGAACGAAAATTATGCCAACGTGTGCGAAAATGAGAGCTTTCAAACAATGAGTCGAGAGTGTGTTGCTTTGAGCTTTTCTGTTGTCATGAAAGCATAAAGGATAGAGGGATTCTGTTAAAAGTTGTCGTTGTTGTCCTTGTAGTCATAAATGCAAACAATGGGACCATAGAGAATGCAGTAGAAACCTTTTTCCTGGTGGCAAGCATAAAAATTCTGTCAGATGTTGTTACTGTTTGTGTATCTTGGACTTATAAAAAACTATGCCAGAAATGTTGTTGAATCCAAATTACAATGTTGCCATAGAGCAGTTAAGTAATATTGCTTGATAGAACAGTTTTAGGCTTCATGCAAAAGAGCAATCGAGTTCATTGCTAGAAGATTTGTGGCCCAATAACCTGTCACAATTAGTTTGTGTAGTTAATCTTGTCTGCGTTTATACTTGTGTCTCTTGAACCTGGAAAAATGCTCGGTGGTGTTTAAATGGTTTTAGCTATTAGTATCCATGGCAGTAGGAGTACTTTAAATTGCTATTCTTTTAGGAAAAACAAAGACACGGTTTTTTTTTTCTAATGAAAGCTTTTTACGTGGTGCAATGCTCTTGGCTGGAAGAAAAGAGGTCGTGTAGAAGTGCAGCTATGGCAAATCCTTCAAGCAAGTAGTACAAGGTGAGTTTCTAGAATGAACCTTCTCTTTTGTTTACAATTGCATATAGTAGACAGAGAAAGGTTAATTCAAGATTCTCACTATATTGATTGTACTTGTAATCATATCGTTGTTTTTTGTTACAAGGACAATCTTTGCAAATGGGTATTGTGAGTGGCATATGCTATACGGTTCATAAAAATTAAGCAGTTGGGGTTCAAAAGTAGATCTTTATTTCAAAAAATTAACTTTTCCAAATTTTGAGTGTTTGATTCTAAATCCATATGCATACTTTGATTAAAACTATTGCCTACAGGTGCATATTTCACATTTTGGCCTTTCATTGTACATCTTAAATGGAAGTTGGGCTTTACATTGTTGCAATGCATTTGGATACTTTGATTGTGAAATCATAGTTTAGATCATTCTAAGTGTTATTGATTCAAACCTTTACTTGAAATACCAAGAACTCAGCTGAATCTTGGAGGCAACGTGCAGCTGTCTATAATTATCCTTTGTCACATTTCATTTTTGATCTTTCAATCAAAGTCAATTAACAAAATAGTAGTTAGACCTAAACAAGATTGAAGGACTATGCTGATAGAGAACGATATTAAATTGATGTACAAACTTTAAAGCAAAATGCATTTTCCCTTCTATTTACTTTCATTGTACATCTTAAATGGAACTTGGGTTTTGCATTGTTGCAATGCATTTGGATACTTTGACTATAAAGTCATAGTTTAGCTCATTTTAAGTGTTATTGATTCAAATCTTCCCTTGAGATACGAAGGATTCATTTGAGTCTTGTAGGCAATGTACAGTGGTCCTTTAGGCAGAGCTTTGGAACCAATAAACTATCATCAAGGATAGACAAATACTGTCAAATATTGTGGTTATTGTCCTCATAGGCACACATGCAAAATTTCGAAGCATGTAGAAAGCAACTTAACTCTTCAATAATCCCATGAAACATAGTCTTTGTATGCATCCATGCATACAGGTTTGCATGTATATATGTATGCATGTAATTATGTATATATGAATGCATGTATCTGTGTTGCCATGTGTGTATGTGTGTATATAACAAATTACTGTTGCATTTGTTTGAAATGTTTTTTTGTGTATGGCTCTAGCTAGTCATCCAGTCATATTGTGATTAAACAATTAATAATAAGTGCTAAATAATTGAAAGTAAAATGACCCAATTCAGTTAGCAGATCAATTTTCCTCTGCGCTTTACATGTTAACTAAGAGCTCTAAAGCTTTTGATGTTCATTGGCAGTCTTTGAAGCTCAAATGTCATAGTGTGTGTAGCATTCTACCAAACAGCTCTATCATTCATGATCATTTAGGCAAGTTCATATTTCCTTATTCATCCTTGTATTCTCCCATATCTAAATAATTAGGTAATTGCTACTTAGCCTTTAAGTACCTACTAATTGAAAGAAATAAATGATTGCAAACAGCTTTGTGTGCATTTGAACTATTAATCAAATGCAACTAACAAGCTAGCCCTGGAAAACCATGTTTGTGTAAAAGCGTTGAGTACCATGTATTTGTGCATGGGTGTATATGAATACTATGAGTAGTGATTTGTACCATTGTGTAGCGCTTACTATTACTTGTACAGCCAAGTGATATGCAAGTTGTTTTCATAGTTCATAGCATCCAGATACATTCAAGGGCAGATACAAATCAAGGTTGTTAGCATCCTGATAAGAAAGATGATGAGATACATCCAATTAATGTATGTCACAACATCTTATAAACAATAATTCCCATCAAACACAAATGAAACCTTTGCAATTTAACAAAAACAATTTGAATAAACAATACTAAAAGTAGTTTAAAATACGAATTTATTATCAAAGTATGCAATTGCCTTATAGCACTATGAAACCCTACTTGGATTTCTTGTATCGAGCAAACTAAAAAGGAAGAAGCAATATTGCTTAACTGCTCTATGGCAACATTGTAATTTGGATCCTACACCATTTCTTGACATAGTTTTTAAAAACTCTTAAGACAAAAAAATAGTGACAACTACAGCTAGCAGAACTTTTATGCTTGCTGGCAGGGAAAAGGTTTCTACTGTATTCTTTATGTTCCCATTGTTTGCATTTATGCCTATGAGGACAATAACCATGACTTTTAACACAATCCCTCTATCCTTTATGCTTTCATGACAACGGAAAAGCTCAAAGCAACGCATTGTTGACTGATTTTTCAAAAGCTCTCATTATTGCACATGTTGACATAATTTTGGTTCCAAGGATGTCTTTATGGGAACACTTTGCAACAATTAGGAAAATTCAAAGTCTAGAGGGCTCATATGCATGAAGTAAAATGAGCAAGAGGATTTCTGCATAATACCTATGAAACACACATGAAACCTTTGCATTTTAGCAAGGAATTCGAATAGATAATCCTAAAAGTAGTTTAATATACGGATTTATGCCTACAAGAACAACAACCATGACTTTGATGACAATGGAATAGCTAAAAGCAATACACTGTTAGCTCGTATGCATGAAGTAAAAAAGTAGTTTAACATACGAGTCTATGCTTATGAGGACAACAGCCACAACTTTAACAAAACTCCTATACCCTTTATGTTTTGATGACAACGGAAAAGCTCAAAGCAATACCCTGTTTGCTCGTAGTTCAAGTGCTGTCATTATTACATGTCTCTACTGAAACCTTTGCATTTCAACAAGAGGCTCGAATAAATAATACTATAAGTGGCTTCAAATATGAATTTATAATTATAGTATAACAATGTCTTCAAAGCACTACGAAACCTTCCTTGTATTGCCATTTGCATGTGCCTGGTTTAAACATTTAATTATTGTTTCTTGATAATGGAATGAAATGAACTTGGACAAATGGAAATAGAATGACTGCATGGAATTGGAACACCAGTGTTTGCATGCGTTTACCATGCAAACAGATTTGCATGAGACTCCCTTTTCCATTATCAATTTTGTTCCCAATTTCATCCATGAAGAACTTTTTCAACTTCTAGATCCTGCTACTAGCCATCGCTTTGAACCATGGTTTCCATTTCTTTTATCAATGGATTCCATATCTTTGATTCATGAGGAAATTCTTTAGCTTGTGCTTCCATGTATTCTATATCTTTGAGGATATTCTTCATTGATGAAATTGGGAATACAATTGATAATGGAAAAGAGTGTTGAGCATAGTTTGAAAGTTGGTGCCTAGAGGTACATAATCCATGGATACAGATTAAGTGCATTAAAATATCAGGAAAATGTGAGCATAATGCATAGATGCAAATTAGATGCATTAAATGACATTTGGCTGAAGGTGAGTGCGCCAGAGTGACTTGGTGAACAAGTATGAATAGGATACTTCAGCCATTTAATATAGAGTTAAGTTACTTGCTATGCATCTCCATTACTTTGTGTGTGTTGTTTTTGTGTTCTGTAAGCCTATGTTATGAAAACCTAGAATTTGCAGTTGCTTTGAGCTTTCTTGCTATCATGAAAGCATAGAGCAAAAAGGAATTTTGT
>VDFB02339150.1:0-54940 GCA_007258455.2 Sequoia sempervirens
GTATTTCTTATCCAATGAGATCATGTGGCATTTGTGGAAGGAGAGAAATGATGATAAATTTAAGGGTATCAAGAGGGTACTTACTGAGTCTTGCAAGAGACTCACTTTCTACTTTGTTGCTCTATAGGTTTCAACTCTTGTGGAGATCTCAATGGAGAATTTCTTGAAGTCAATAACTGAAGGTGCTGCTAACAATACCAGAGAGGATCTGAGAAGTGGACCCGACTATAGGTTGAGCTTGGAAGAGACCGTGTTGTTCCAACATACATTTGATGAGCTCTAGAGAGAAATTGATGAAGCTGCAAACCCAGAAAGACAACACAGCCCCCAACAGTTGGACCCCCAAGGAGAAACAATGGTGAACCTTGATATTGAAGAAGTCAACAATGAGGAGAATGTAATCAACACTATGTATTGTTTATGCTGATTTCAATAGCAGCAACCTGTGGTGCTGTTAACATCAATTTGTATTATCTATGCTAGTTTTGAAAACAACTGGTGCTTTTTGTTTTCTTTCTTGCTGTGTAAAGTACTGATACGGTATATTTCCTATTATGGAAATGCTTTGATGTTGTACTGATCCTAATGTTGGATAGGAATTTTCATGATATGTAATGAACCTTAAACTATTTTCAATACAAAAAAAATTTTCATGATATGTAATGGACCTTAAACTATTTTCAATACAAAAAAAAAAGAGATAGCAGATATTGGAAGTTCATTACATGTATCATGTATGTGTTAGTACTTTAATTTTGTTTAAGTTGTTCAAGAGCTTGATTAGGTCAAGAATATGTTCTACAAGCTCTGTTCTCTTGACACTGCTTAGCATTTTCCCTACACATTTTCTCTTCAATCCAAACATTTCTTAACTCCTCTTGTTATCCCTTGGTTGTTCTCAAGTGTAATGTTTTTTCTATGCATCTTGCAGTCTGTATGTATGATCAGTCATCTCTTATGAAGCATGGATAACCTTTCATGGAATTGTTGTTGTAATTAGACAATTGCCATTGTGAGAATAATCATTTAATTTGTATGGAAGTAAGTCTTTTTCATATTATTTGACTTGGTATTGTAAACTTGTCTTTGCAGGATTCTCTTGGGGGGAACAGCAGAACTGTGATGATAGGTAGAGTTGTACAACACCATAAATCATTTGGCATTATCAATATATTGCTTATAGCATACTTTGTGCAAGTAAAATGGAATGTGCAATGACAATTGGTCTTGAATTCAAATTTGAATATAAGTACATTATACACAAGAAGATGGTATCTATTCTATGATTTAAAGAACCCCAAAATAAGAAAATTAATAGGTTCCATTTGTTTACTTGCTCTTAGACACTTGTTTAATGGGCGAGACCCTCAAAATGTCTTGCTAATAACCAGCAGTGTTCAAAACTCTTGAAGAGGTCAGATCAGTGTGACATTGGATTTGTCTTACCAATGGAATTCATTGGCAAGACATGGAATATCAGAGTGATTTTTCTATCCTATGTCGATGATTGATCTCTCACCGACGGTACATTTCAATGAATATTTTTAAAAAAAAATTGCATTGTTTTGTCAAAATTTCAATGAACACAACCAACGAATCACCGAAAAGGTCCGACGAAGTTGCTATATCTGCAACGAAGGCTTCGTCATAACTCCTTTTCCATTTCATCACAATTTTGACGAATTCTACCGACGAATCACAGAAAAGGGCCGATAAAGTTTCTTAGCTACGATGAAGGCTTCGTCGTAACTCCTTGCCCATTTCATCGCAATTTCGATGAACGCCACTAACGAATCACATAAAAGGTCTGACAAAGTTGCTTAGCTGTGATGAAGGCTTCATCGTAAATACTTGCCCATTTCATCGAAATGGCGACGAACTTCTGGTGTTCTTTCGAAGCTTCGGAAGAGCCATTGCAATTGCATTTTGGTTGTAATTCATCGGTGGATACACGAAGTTTTCGTCGATATTCCAATGAAAATCCAAGTCATTTTATGATGTCGACGATCGACGAATATTTTTTGTTATTTCGACATTTAATTCATCTTCAGCATTGCGACGAAAATGTTTTCATCATTTCGTCGCTTTTCCGACAAAGATTTGTCGAAAGACCGACGAACGTCCATCGGAAAATGGTGTCAAATTTAGTAGTGAACCATTATGGGAAGTATTAAAGAAAGACCCATGCTATATAGGATACATGTCCCTGATCAGGTTTACTTACCTTAGTGATCAAACACAAGCTTCCCACACACTCTAGAATACAATCCAACATCATACCACACCCTGTCAAGACAGCTAATTTTTTGACCCAAGATTTAAGGTTTTTTTTTAATACCAACAAAAGAATTGGTAAGAGAATGAATAGGGTACAAACCCTAGGCCTTCGTAGAAACATAAACCATAACTCTAGCGGATTAGCGAGGTTGCAATACTAGAAATATTGAGACATTATAGCCAATAACAAAATCTTGCAATCTAAAGATTGTAGCCAATAACAAACACACTATGTAGCTCAGTGACATTTGTAAATACAATCTATGGTAAGAAGAATGATAGTCACTTGAGGTGTGACAGTCAAAAATAGGTTGAGTAGTGACAAGATAATAAATCCCAAACCTTGCATAGTAAAGTGGAGATTTTAACAGTGAGTTTCCTTACCCCCTTGTTGACCTTAAGGGTTTTTCAAATGCTTTTGGTAGTGCTAGACAAGGAAAATACAATCAGGGAATGACTGTCCAAATGAAGTAACAGTGGTAATCATAGGTTCAATGTTTCTTCTTAGCCATTAATGTATAATGGAGGTAGTGGATTGCATGTTTGAGCAGTGTTTTGAGACTCATCAAAGATGGGAGAATAGTGAATAATACCTTGTGGACTGTGAAGTAGTGACAATAAGGTTGAAGGATCTTAAGACCCACAATACCATGAAACAATGAGTCCCATGTAGTAAGTAAGTAGGCAGTCTATAGGGCATAGTTTTATTTTATAAAAGGATGCTCATGAAAGGAATCTTCAAGTGACAGTGAGTGAGTTGTTTGAGATTGCAACTGAGGGTGCAATATCTAGACTTAAAGGCAGTTAGCAAAGCAGTAAATGTGCAATAAAATCAAACCCTACACAACAAACAATTCACAATGTTATCTTACATAATGCATTGAGTTTGAAGACAAAAATCTCATTGTATCTTGATGTAAGTAGTGACCTTAATGGTCAATCACTGGCAACCATGATTTTAAAACATGCTATTGTGCTTATAGAGGCAGCATTTTAAGCAAGGCAGTGAGTGGTGCTTTGGAACAATGGTAGGTATGAAAGACTTGCTTTATATGCATACTATGCAGTCTAGCTTAAGACAACATTCTTAGAAGAGATTTAAGGTGGATTATGGAACTCAAGGGTTACCATGATAAAGATTAAAGCAAAGACTGAGATCTATTTAAAAGCCACTATCATGAAGATACTAAAGATGTCACATGCAAAACCCTAGCAGCTGGAGTAATGAATACAGTGCCAAAGAGGATAGTGAGCTGGGGAAAATTTAGGAGATCTCCACATTATCTAGTCACTGGAAAATACATCATTTATTTATTTATTTAAATTAAAAGAAATCATTATAAACCCTATATAGGATACATTGATACTTCAAAAGAATTTGAAGGAATTTTAGATTATGAAAATATATGTCAATTAAATACCTAGATTACAAATAGTAGCGCGAATAGTGTAACCCTTGTTGAGCAGAGCAGGAATGAGATAAGCAACAATGAATCCTATGCCTCCTATCACGCACATCTCCTTAACATTCTCTATCATTCTTTACTGAAACACTTCTCCATTTTGGTGGGCTATGCCTAAAAATAAGGTTTCGACGAAGGTTTTACAGTATGTTTATTAAAATTAAAACTCTATTTTGGTGGGCTACGCCTAAAAAATAAGATTTCGACGAAAGTTCTAGAGTATGTTTATTAGAGTATTTTGGCAGGCTATTGATTCTTGATTCCTTAAATGATTTGCTAAATAAATGACTAACTGTTTAGTCATTTTTATTTGTGTGACTAAATAATTTTTTAGTCAACAACCAAATTAGTCATTTATTTACTCATTTATAGCTGAGTTACAAAAAATTGGTATAATTTAGTCATTTTTAGTTGTTGTGACTAAAAGTTTTAGTCACGTAGTCGTTTATTTGCCAAATTCTAATAGTGTTCTTCTATCTTCTTGTATTATTTTTGTGATAGTGAGCCCTGGCTATGAGCTTTTTGGACAATGTGTCATATTCTGGCAGTGAGCCCCTTTGTATGGTTTTGCTATTACTTATATTGTGAGCTAATCCTCATCATAGTTTTTATCTCATTGGGTTTTCCACATAAATCTGGTGTTCTCATGTGTATGGTGTTGTGATTTCAGTTTTTTTATCTGCATTTCATGTTTAATCAATCTAATAGAATAAGGGTTTAATGAATGTTTGTGGATCTATTTACTATTGAGGTTTTTGAAGATTTAATTTTCTACAGCTCATTCACCCCCCCTCTCAGTTGTCTTGTTCATTTCAACACTGAGTTCAGAGACTCCATACATCTTGAGTTTTATTCCTACATATTCATTTTAGGAGTGGGGAGATAACTTACATTCACCATTGATTTTGTTTCTTCCTAAAGGGAGAAATGTTGTTCAACAATCACAGGCCATCTTCTACATCCAGTTTTGAGCATCAACCATCGAATCTCTTTGGGGGGGCTTCTTGTCCTTCCACTTTATTTCTCTCTCTCTATTATGAGGGGGTGTACTTCATTTTTTTGGGATGGGGCTTCTTCTTTGGGTGGGAATTTTATATGTACATAGGTACCTAACATGGCTTCATTTCTTGGGACCCATCATCTTTTGCATCCTCATAAGCTATGCTTAAGGGGGGTTGTTGGTGTAGGTTTTTATTTTTCTAGTGGGTTAATTTATTTTCCCTTAGTCTTAGGTTTTTCTTGCACTTAATTAAGCTTGTTGAGGATAATAAAGTGAGTTTATCATTTAATAACTAGGAGATAAATGATGTGGTGTCCCCTTCCTTAAAGGATGGAACACTTTCCACTTTTGGTGGTCATCTCCACTTTTGGTGGTTAATTCCTATTGGTTGGATTTTCCACCTCCATCTTCTTAGTTCTATATAAACTCACTTCCTTGATTGTATTTTTAATTATACTCTTCCATTGTCGCATACTTTGACACACATGCACCTTGATGCATGTAGTCATTATTTTATAGATTTTCTTTGAGATCCTAATGCAATATTATCATCTTGACATTTGCACATCTCTTGGAATCTCGGGTTTGTAATTTTGCTATTTCATTTACACTTTTATAGATTATCTCTCTCATAGAAGATCTTGGTTATTCAATTTATATTAGATTTCTAACACATTTTGTAAAATTGGAGCATTGGGCTTTTAGGATTGAGGTCTAAGATAGGAAAGGAGTGGCTCTCCCTATTTTCCAAGGTACAAGGGACCGTTGGAACAAACATGGTGATAGAGTTTAATCAAGTGATAATTAATGACACATTGGATTAATTAATTAATTAATTAAAATTTTCCATGTTGTAATCAAAATTATCTCAAAGGTTTGATCTAGTGACAAAGGGCATGTCACAAATCTGGAAGTTGGTGAATTTCATGAGTATCTCTATTGAGGAATATTTACTCCCAAATTGCTCATGGCACCATTGGGTAACTATGTTGGCACTCCTTATCTTTACTCCTATGATTCTCATCCTTCCCTTAACGTTCAATTTTGGTATTTGACATGATTTGTAATCATTTATGCACATGGATTGATTCGGTTTAGTGTCATTAAATATCTTATATGTGCTTGATTCGGCGCGGACAGTCATATGTGATATTGTTTTCATGAATTGGTGTAAGTGTTTCCATGTATACTTTATGTGTGAAAGCCTTTCCCTTGATATAAATGTATCCATGATCTTCTTCTTTGTAGCATAGGGGTTTCCTAGAGTGGAATAGACATATATTACATTCAACAACAGTATTATGGTAGGTTGTGTTGATTCCAAAAATTGGCAAGGTAACATCCCTTTGTGGGAAACTCAGTTTATGGGGGACTTATTGCACTAAACTAAGTGACCTTCTGAGGTTTATAGAAGTTGGATTCTTCTGTGAATGGGGTTTTGGAATGGAAAACAGAACCAGATATAAAAATAAAAAATTAAGGTGATATGCCAGAATTTATATGAAAGGCACGATAAACCTATCTTTTGGATATGATCTAAGGGCATGCTTAGCAATTTACCATGTCCTAAAATAACAAAAATTAAGGATTGAAGTATGAATAACTCATTCAATGACATAAAATAATAATCACGCCCATTTATTGAAAAGAAGAGTCGAAAGACATGATCTAAACCAACAAACTTGCATTCAAATTATAGAAGTACGGCAAATAAACCATTCAAACAATAATGGCACTATTGTCAATTAGATTTGCACCCTGTTGAATGCAAGATTTAACAATCTACTGAAACATGGAAACCTTCTTCAGATGTGGGTGATCTGAATGAAGAAGGAATCTCCAGAGTGAGCTGGTTCTCTGAATGATAAATCATATTCTAAATATCTCTGAAGGAAAGAGTTAGAAAGATAACTTGAAAATGAAACCTATGACTTAAAACGATCCACAAAACCTAACAATGACTTTGATAATTTCTCTCACAAAACAGTCTGATATTTCTCTCACAAAGCGATCTTCAGAAAAACAGCCACGAATTCACAATCCCTCATGAACAATAGTGCAAAATTGATTTGCATGAAGGTTCAGAAGTAAACACAGCATGCAACCTACAATAATGAACTTTCTGTATCGATGATTTGCAATACTTAAGACATAAAGAGGATCTGTAAACAGAATCACAACATCAATATCATACTAAAACTGCAAGTTGAAATAGAAATTGGAGATAGGAATGTTGTTTTTAATTAGATCAAGGAGTGAAATTCTCAAAACTGAGTACAAAAATTTACAAGCTCCAAAGTGTTAAGAGCAAGAAATTGGAAACTCTTATCTTTGAGAGACAAAAGACTAAGTCTCTTCAGAATATAACACCCAAGAAACCCTAATCCAAGCTCACAAAGAAGCTCAAGGAAAAAAGCTTCAAACTGTCTCAAAAACTTCCTAAAAGCATAAAAAAGCATACTGCTTTTATGACCAAACTGTCAAGCCTCTAAAAATAGGTTGAATCTGTTTTAAAAGCCAGAAAAACACCTTATCTCTCCAAGATAAAGCTCAAACTCGACCAAGAGGAAAATTCAACAATAATCTACTAAAAATAGCAAGAAATCACAAAACAATTTATAAGGATTGCTTTATGATTCTGCTTTACATGATTGCAGATTTTACAATTTGTCTATTTCTGCAAGTAAAAGATTGGAAAATCTTTTTGCAAAAATAAATACATCCTTATCTCACCAATACAATGCTTGATTTTTTCCTTTAAAAAAAAATCATAAAACATAATAACCTTCTCAATTACATATTTAATTGATTTTCTTCAAAAATCAATTTTAAAAAAAAAAGAAATCAATTGAAAATATAAAAATGCCTAAGTGATCTAAATTTTAATCTAAGGCATAGACAAGTTTTTGATTCTAAAACCAAATGCCTTATTAATAAGACCCTAAAATATTAAACCAAGACTTACAAAGTCTTAAGAACCTTCCACAAGGCTCGACCTAGGCATATGACACCATGGTGACATTAAATATTAAACTTAAGACTCAATTTCAAAATGAAAGAAAAGACCCTAAGTTTGAATTTATCCACTCCATGGAAAAAATCATTAACCTAAATTCGAACTAGGTCAAGCTGAAAAAACAAGAAGAAACCCTAAAAATAAATTCATTTGCATCTTTCAACTTGGAGACTTTGGCTCTACCTGGGGAAGAAGCACCGCCATGTTTGAGCTCGATTTGTAGCTTGGGAGTGCCTTGGAAGCTTCTTAAGACTCCTCCAATCTGGTTGACCCTTCTCTGCAACTCTTTGTAAGTTGTTTCTCATGGTTTTTTGTGGCTCCATTTGTATTTTGGAAGGTAAGAAGCCAACAAGGCCGCGACCTTTACATGTTTTACCTCTGATTCTCTCTTTACTTCCTATGGCTTTATTGAGCGAATTCAAGCTTTGAAATTGAAGACTCTGTGGAGGCTTTGGTCTGAGGCTACTCTATTCTTTATGGGCATTAAAAGGTAAGCTTCACTCCATCTATTATTCTTTTTGGTCAAACTAAAGCTTTAGAAGCTAATATGCAAAGAAATAATTGTTGTTTCTTTACAAACAAAATGCAGACCAAGTACTGACCGCACCATGAATATGTGATTCTAGGTTTCTTCTATGGATTTCTCACTGCACCTCACATCCTTTATCTTCAAATTTTGATTTAAATATAGCAAACTCAAAATGGTTTCTATACCTTTAGTGTTTTTTGTAACTGAGAACTGCTCCTTCATTTGGCCATGCCATGAAAGCACAAATGGCACTTGTAATCTGCACTTGACATAAAATCCTTACATGGGTAACTTTTTATTCTTAAAGGAAAGCTTTATTTTCCCCCCTATTGAAAACCCCATGTGGGTTTAGCTAAAAATCATAAGAACTTCATTCTGATAAGAAACCCCAATATGGGTATTTAAGAAAATGGAGGAATCCTGCATATTTAACTCACATCCACACATGGGTTGGCTAGAAACAATGAAAAATCTATACATTTGTTCACATTCAAAGCTGACTTAACCCATCATGGCATTTTGTAACTAGCATTGTACTCATGGGTTATAAATAATTTGAAATGAATTCCACCTTTGGCTGTAAGTTGATAACCCAATAGGGGTAACCCGCTTTCTAAGAGGACAAAACTCCCGACTTCTGTGCACTAATTTTAGACTTAAGTCTTCATGGTTGTAGCCTCACATCTACATATTGATTGTTCACACCCTGTAACCTTTCCTTGTAGAGACTTGACTTGAAATGCCTGATAACTCTAGATGGATTCGCATACATTTTGGAAACTAATGTCAAAATAATATTGCAAGCCCTCCAATACTGTTCATGATGTTCCCACATTGTTGTCTTAATTAGAAGGTGGTAGTACATTCACTGTGCATAACAAACTGTATACACACCGCCCTATTGATTTGTAGTTGTTTTATGGTATCAAACCCATCAATTGAAACCACCTGAGCTATCACTTATTGTGATTCTCTGAAAAGGGACCATTGTTGAAGCATCATGCATCGTAGAAGATGTGGATCTTAACGTGATTCTTTACTTCTGAAAACTCCACTTACTATTTTTCACCATTTCTTGCATTTATGATGATATTTCTGACACCTGTATCATGCTGCCCCCTAAAGGATGATTGTATTGTTCCTATTTTTTATGTTTTGTTATGAAACGACTGTTATGCATTTGCTCTCCTTTAAAACATTAATTAGTGGGAACTAGTGAAACTCTTGATGCTTGACATCTTTCATTCAAATGAGAATCTGAAGTTCCTTTTCCTGCCTTTACTATGTAAAAAATATTTCATGCACAATACCTTCCTTGAATGAAGATCAAAAACAACACATACCTTTATCTGATTTATTGAACAATGTTTCTTTATGATCAGGCATCATGAGACTAAATGATAACAAAACTCCATGATGATATTGTGATTCCAATTGAGCTCACTGTTTGATCAGTTGAGAAGTATTTATTCCTTCTAGCATGATAATTATACTACTCTCGCACACAGGAATCCCTTGATTTAATTTTGTAGGTTGTTGGTCCATCTCACTACTTATGCATTCACAATCATACACTTTCTTTGATCAAATTTTCTAGTTACCTTACTGATCTTGTCACCTTGCTCCAATGGAATTCTAAGAATTCTTTCACTGGTCTTTATTATGTAAAACTGTTAATGCACAAATGTTTCCTTGAATGAAGAAAAATCGAGACTCATACATACCTATATCTCTTTTATCGAATAGTTCCTTTTGTAATCAGGCATTATGCATGCCTGTTCACCCTTAGAAATAGGAAACAGTTGTAGCATAACATGAAACAAGATACATTGTTTCTTATAGCAGCAGAACATGATCATACATCAATATTGTGATGAATGTACTCAGTTGAATCAATGAGCCAATTTAAACTAATGGTCCACCTGTAGCTTTCAGATAACACTTTTTGTTTGTTATGAGTGGACAGTTAATTTGATGGATTTGATGAATGAACTTTCCTTACTCTTTCAGTTGCATAACACTTTAATACTTGGCCCCACTTGTAATGTATGTGGGGAAACATGTCGAGCTCTACCCTTGTGGGAGCCCATTTTTCTCCACATGCTCGGTCTTCAAATAATAAACAGCATCGTGATTTTCCCTATACCTGCACAAGGAAACAAACAATGTTAGCATAAAAACAAGATATGATGATCATGATGTTTCTCCTTCAGCTCATTTCTTATGTACTTTACTTGGTTGTTTCAGTTCATGATTGATAGCAAGCTGCACTATTGTTGGCGATTCATATAGGTGTCTTCATAATCAAAGCCTCTGACATCCCCCTATTTTCTCTTATAGGTCAACGGAGCTCAAGAAGACAAAGGTGCACCACTTCAGCGTCAACCATCGGCCAATCAAGCAATGTTGATTATTTCGTTACTTATGTGATTTCATCTTTCGCATCTTCCATAGTGTAGTGTGCTATTAGTTATGCAATGTTACAGTCTCATCCACGGATTGTGTGGATATTTGATTTCATCTTATGCTTTTTATTTCAAAAAGAAAATGCATCTTAATGCAATGTTGTAATATCATTTAGATTCTTGCAATGGAATGAAGCTATGTAAATATGAATCACTTTATGAAATGAACGAAAGCATTTAAAATGCTTTGTTGTTTATATGCTCAATTTTGTACTTCATTTAATTGTAAAACATTGAATAGCACCTCTGAAACTCAGTTTTCTCTTTTTAATGCTCAACTGTCACTTAACGAACAATGAACACGATGCAAACAACATTTAAGCACAATGCAGAAATAACTATAATTTCACCTTAAGATATAACAATGTTCAGCCAGCTCCACCAATCGAGTTGTTGCAAAAAATTGGCAACAGGCACAGCATAAAGTTTATCAATAGCATAAGAAACAGAGAGGCCAAACAATGGCACAGTCTGTGAGTTCTTGCAATAATATAAACAATACAAAGGCTTGGTCTCTCCAAAAATCCTATGATTCTAAAACTAGTGAAATAGAATATGATCTCCTAACTTGTAACCTAAAATGTTGGAACCCCTGGAATGGAACCGTGGAACTAGGAACCCCTCCCCTCGAGCAAAGAGCAGTATTTATAGCAAGCCTTCCACCGCTTGGCAAGCAGCAACCGAAAAGATCCAAAATCTGAGCAATGATGTTGAGGCAATGATTTCCTTTTGTCATTGTAACAAAAAAGATTCGAGACATAGCATTCGGTCTCCCTCCATTCAGGTGCATCCCCTGTGAATGATGGTAGTGGTCCAGCAAAGTCTTGTGCAGACAAGTGTCACCCTTTAGGATAGGTGGTTAGAAAATGTGGCAACATCTCGCATCTCATAGTCCGCTTCATCCTCTGTGTTGAAGAAGTGTGCACCGAAGATACGTGTGGCAGAATTTCGCTGCCTTCAATCGATATTTCCTTCCATCACTGAAAGTTGCGCAGAGAGGACAAGTAGCAAAATTTTTACTGCAAACGCTGCTTGTGGGGCCCACCAAATCCTTATGTGAATGGGAGCTATGTGGCATGTGAGCGGGGTCCGATGAGGAAGCGAAAGGAAGTGATCAAAATAACCCGCAGTGATGACATGTAGGAGCATTTCAAGGGTCGATAAAAGAGCAAGGAGAAAATTCCTTCGGAGAGCAATGAGTGGACATGTGGCAGAACTCATGGCGACAACCAAAAAGGGGCCAATGAAAAATTTTGAAAGCATGGGCCGGCACTTAGCCAAAAATCAAACCTGAAGGGAGCATGGTGAATTTTGAATTCACAATTTCTGGCAACTATTAGGGGCGTTTCACTTTGAGGAACGCGGAACCCAAAATTTTCTCTAGTTCATAGACCAGAGCACCATCCATCCTCAATGGAGTTAGAGCTTGGAAAGGGCTGCCTACAGAGGTGGCCAGTCATCTTCAGATGGCCTCACTATATTGGGTAAATTCTCCTACGCTTCGCCCGCGTCGAGCGTTTCTTTATAAGGCAGTGTCTTAGGTAAACTGGCCCTTGCCTCGCAATGGAAAAGTAGTTGCACAAGAGGATGAATAACACCCTCAATGTCTATTGTGGTGGGAGGATAGCTAAAATTCTGGAAAAAATTTGGGTCTTTCTCCTTTTCTTCAATTCTTCCTGCAATCTGCTTGGCCATGGCAATAGACCCATCCTCAAGAAACGGAGACGACAGACCCATCTCGCTCAACTGGGAGAAATTATCTCACATATTGTCCATTGTCTAGCTCAAAGTAGCTGCATCCACTTTAGTTCACTGGAATGTTGAGTGGCAATGGATGAACTTGTTTGCCATCTGGGCAGCAATATCTTAGTCTTCGATCCTTTCCTTGACTAGATCCTCATCAGAGACCGAATATAGCTTGGTCAGCAAGCTCTTTGCTTCCAGAACCTTCTCTAAGATGAATCATGGGAACTGCTCGATTGTTCCATGAACCTCCTAGCTCAATTTTGTTGCCTTTGAGATGAACCTGAGTGTTGGTTGCAGTGTTAGGCAAAAGGTTTTAACCTTTTCCCAATAAGAAATATATATCTGCCAATCCAAGGGGATGAGGTCTAGCTGTGCGGAGGAGGCTTGGAGAGAGCTCTTTAGAGAGGCGATCTCTACATCCCTTGAGTTAATGGCCTCTATTAATTTTGTATTTTTCCTTTTCATGGATGTCAGTTGCTCCTCGAAGCTGCTCATTTCTTTACGCCAATTTTCCTCGGCTCAGGTGTGGTTCACCAATTCTCTATCAAGAGAGGACTTTGTCTCTTGAAGCTCATTTTCTAACCAAGCCTTTCGGCCCTCAAAGTCCTTATGATTATTTTCTAATTCCTACTCATATAGAGTTCTTTGTGCTGCTAACTCTTTCACCTTTTGTTGCAGATTCTGCTCCATTGAGGTCAATTGGCTCTAATATTTTTGGTTCTTTGCTCGTACCTCATTGAGAAATGTGGGGTCAATGGATTAGGATTTATTGAGTTTTTCCTAGAGCTTGCTCTGCTCTGACTCCTCCATTCACACTTTCTCAGACAAGCGCGCAAATTCAGCTTCTAGTGATTTCTCCTTCGTTTCTAGAAAATTGACTCTTTCCTTCACAAGCTTTAGTTGCTCCTTTTTCTTCAATTGGCAGTCAAATTTCAGAAATTTTGTCCACCTTATCCTGTGTCTGAGCTGCAGTCAGATCAAGCCCCATGGCATACATGTTGTAATCGCCCGATAGCATCTCGCCTTATGGTTTGGTAACATTCGGGTACATGGTGGCGAAGTCCAGCATTTGTTGTTCTTCATTGTAAACTATATACGCTTTAGGCTCTGCATCCTTTTTATCATCCTTTTCTTTTCACTTTTGGATCCTAAGGGCTCACATTTGCTTCATGGTTTCTTCCTGGGATATGAATTTGGCTGGCGACTAAACCAGTCCACCAGCGATAGGCGTACCAGGAGGTAGGGCAAAAGAAAACACCCATGTAGCGGGCCCTTGCATTTTCTTTGGTGGGAGATTGATAGTTTTTGGGGAGAAAAAGGGAACCTACCATAGTTCGGTTTGCAAACTGGTGGAAGGGCTCATTAGTTGCAGTGATGGGGTGGTCATAATCGAGTCTGTTTGTTGGGCATACAAGATTGGACTTGAGGTAGCAGAGGCAATAGGGGTGTCAATGGCAGCTGATCTTTCAGAAAGAGAGGCGAGGATAAATTGAGCAGCGGTGGTTGGCATTAAGGTTCACGGAGGCGTTAAGATAGATGGCCTAGTTTGGGTGAATTGGGAGAAACCTCCCACAAACACTATGGTAGGGGAAAATAAAGCAGGGCCGACTCTTGTAGTAATGGGCGATGTGGGAATGGAAGAGGACACCAAAGATTGAGAAGTAAGAAAAGCGGAAGTGAGAATTACTTGTTGACTGGACGTTGGTGGTGCTTTGCTTGTCGCTGGTGGGTTGGTTACTTCAACTTCTTGGCTTGCTGCGAGCACTTTACTTGCGGTGGCTTCCTGTGGTCCTTCTCCTGGAATAGCTTTAGTGTGTTTTCCCTTAGCGGGCAGGGATCTTCTATCTCCATAGTCTCTATAGTTTCTGGCTATTGTGGTTGAGACACCTTCATCACCTTAGAGGCCCAGGTGAGTGTCTGCGAGGCTTGTGACATATTCAATCACACATTTGAAGTGACATAGGAAGATTTCCCTATAGACTTCCTCTTTTGCTCGACGGAGGATGTTGATGTCTCAGCTTCCTCCTCTGCTTGCTCCTCTCCTTCATTGGGGGCGTCGCCTCCGCTATCACTTGAGTTGGAAGTAGGGTTCTCCTCATCCGACAGCCGTTCAAACTCTTTGTCTTCCTTTACACCTTCATAAGGTATATCAGGTCATTTTTTTTCTTGGCGATATATCCAGAAGGCCCTGATCTTTTCATTAGTCCATTCCTCTTCATTCCTCAGTTTATTGTACAAAGTATTCCCCATTTTATAGTTCTCATCATAATCTGCCACCAAGAAATAGAACTTATGCCATGGTAGCCTGTTGTCTTCCATGGGGATATAAACCAAGTCAACCAACAATTCATCTTTATCTTCTAGCGGGCTGCGCCTCTACTCCCAGTAAGGCTGAGGGTTGTGAGTTACCTTGAGGTGATCATATGGTAAATCATTGAAAGGGTTATAATCCCACTTGTCAAAGATCATTACCAACCCTAAATGAGCTAGTTTATCTTGCAATAGTGGGTGTGTCTACTTCTTTTTAAAGGCTATTGTTTTGAAAGTTAGCAGACAGGTGAAGAATCCCTTTCTCTTGACTTTTTTTCTGTTGCAGAAGGTAATATCGATAATACACGCCTATCGAAACAATTTCAGAGCCATCACTCGATTAGTCACACATGTCGAAAGGTGGAAGGGTTCTCCAGTGAAGCCTCGCATTCGGATGAATGTAAAATCCACTTTGAAAAACCAATCACATCTTAGAGTGAAATTCTGCATAAACTCTATCTGAGTCAAGGTGAGTCGATTAGAATACTCCTCCCCTAGTAAATCTTGCAAAATCAGAGTCAAGAAATGATCTGAAAATGCCTAGTAATCAAAAGTAGAAGAGAGGAGAGGGGTCCAGAAAGAAACTAGTTTTTTCCTACCCTTCTCATCAAAGATAGATAATTCTAACCGCTCATCAAAGAAATCAAGGTTTTGATATAAAAACATATAAGCAAGATAGGAGACAAATCTAAACTTTTGTTCAATTAGATATTTTTTAATTTTCTCTATCATTCTCTCTGAGAGGTATTCCGCGAAATCATACTAGAAATAATATTTTTGGTAGCAAAATTAGAAAGTTGGGCCCAATTGAAAAGACTGCACCTCTTGGTCGGTGTCCAAACCGAAAATAGATTTCATCATTAAAAAGGCATCTCACATGTCTTCCTTGAAAGCATCGTGTGGAGCAGGAATTCTTGGCGGCTTCCCACATTCTACTTCAATTCTTCCAGTTACTTCGTTGAAAAACTCTCGATCCTTATCCTTGGTGCTCTATATTTTATCTCCTTGTTTAGGAGTGAATGATAATTGAAAGAGTCTGGCCCTCAATAGTGTTGGTACTTGGATTGAAATGCCTAATGGCTGCATCTACCAACTCTGGGTAGTAGTGCACAGATGAGACCATATACTGAGGAAACCCACTAAACCATACCTTTTTAATAGTTGACATTGGCCACTTGGACACCTTCATGCGTACGCAGGAAGATTCCCTCAATCCTTTGGGGTTTTTTGCAAGAAAGGGATCATGGACATTATCCCAATCTTCATGAACTAAGCTCTGGTCTCTGTAGATTTTGGGCTTGTCCAATCGTCTTGTGTTTTCCCATACTGGATTTTTAGGGATGTCCGGTGTAGCATAATAAATATCCTCAAAGACATTAATGGCTACTGCTCTTTGCAGAGCTTTAGCTAACCTCTGCATCACCATTGGCCTAACTCCTTGACTTGAACTTTTTTCCATTGCTAATTTTTGGGAAGCTTTCTGCTTAGCTTGAATTCTTCTACAATTTTCACCTCGACTCTGTAGTGCTCTAGAAATTTTTTCTTCCTGCTTTGAGTATCATTCTTAAAATAAAACTTTTAAGTGCTTTAAACCTTTCTTCATGCAATATTTAGCGATATTTTCTCAAGGTGGTAGACAAGAACCACCTTTTTTGCATTTAATGCAGCATGTACTGCCAACCCTTTGGCCTGTGCAAGATGAATTACTTGCCATTTTGATTTGACAAGAATTCATAAATATAATTAGCAATCACATGTACAGCACAATTTTCTTGGAACTTGGGCCGATGCCTTGCAAGCAGCTTAAGCATTCGTATGTGTTGGCAATTAATATATTAAGAGGAATGATTAGGTTGAAGATGCGATCAGCATTTGAAAAGATATGAGTTTCTCCTTGGGAAATTCAAAATACCTGGAAGATGACACATCAATCCTTGGCCATGCATAACATCGTTGATCACTACCACTAGCTTAGGCTAATTAATTATCCCTTATTCGTTTTGCACGCAGCAAACCGTACTCAACAGGCACAAATGGGTTGGAAATTCGAACGAGTCTAGGCACAACTTTCAATTTGGTACCTAATTAACATCACGCTTATGGAAAGCATATTACTATGCCTTTCCTTGATTTTTCTATAAATAGGCATCTAAGCAATAGAGAAATCACACTTAGCGATTTGAGCAGAATTGGTATTAGGTAATTGGCATAGCAGTTTAGCATTTGCAGTGCGTAGCGTTCCCATAGGCTAGACTTAGGTGCTTTGCAGGGATAGTTTTAAGGTATTTGCAAAAATTCTGACAAGATGAATACCCCAATTAGGCTAGTGTCACACAAGTTCCAGACTTCCTTCCTAGGAGATATCTCTACCAGGCGCTTAAAGAGAATGACGAAGAACAAGTATTCATTGTCCATCATAGCCATTAAATGGGTCTTGGAATAGGACTACCTCGAGTACGAGGACAAGTATCAAGTTAACACTGATGTGTGCTCAGACTTTGTGGCCTCCATGTTAGATATAGGAATTCCCAAGCCATTAATTCTTCATCTGGTGAAGGATATTTTCCCCAAGAAATACTTGAATGGCCTTGGCAAGGTCATTGCAAATGCTACATATGGTGGGGGAATTCCAACTACGAGTGACCTCTGGAGGTTTATAGAAGAGGATGTGGCCATGTCGTAGCTACCATTTTTGAGTGGCTTTCACCTCCAGATGCAAGATGAGCACCACCAAAGGGTCACTCAATCCTACCACTTCCTATTCCGCATCTACAACGTGGTGTCGTTTTATGACATCGACTGGTACATGAACTTCAGGAACCTAGTGTTCCCTTCACCTGTGTTTGCTCCATTGGATGATGTTGTTGTTGATAATGCCCCTCTGGATGAGGAAATTGTGGATGTTGCCATTGATGCGTCTGTTGTTGGTGTTCACGTTGTGAATTGAAGACCTGCATTTTTCTTTTTGCTTTTGAAAAAATCTCATAGTAGTTAGTCCCTTTTTGTAGACATGCCTGAAAAAGACTTTTGTAAAATATATAAGTAGAATAGAATATAATTTTGGAAGCATGTCCTTATGAGTCATTTTGAACTTGTAAATATCAAAGCATATGTAATGAAAATATATCCTTATATAACCATCTTGTTGTCTTCTTTTTGAATTCTGCAACTGGGCCATTTTCTTTTTCAGCATCTATGTATGAATTTCAGTTTTGCATGTGGGTGTTTAATTTTTTGCTCTGTTCAGCTATGAGTTTATTTCCCTTACTCTCTACAATAATGGGTCACTTGTTTCCTTCTACCATGAACCACAAAATAAAATAAAAATACCGGCCAACAAAACAAAAGAGAAAGAAGGGAAAAACATATTTACATATTTACATGGGTATGGAAAGCAAGCTTAATTGAATAATTTCAAGTGAATTCCCAGTGCTTCTTTTTCCATAGTCTCTAACTCGTATGCATTATGTTCCTTGCATTGAATTATTCTGAATGGGCCCTCCCAAAGGCTATCATTTTTTTTGTGTTGGCCCAGCTTTGTCGCCCTCTCATTGTATTTTAGCACCAAGTCTTCGCACTTTAGGCCTTGGTTAGATGTTTTCTTGTCAAACCACCTTTTAACCACTTGTTGGCGGTTAGTCATGGCAGTTAGGGGCTTTTCCCTTTTCTCTTGTACTTCTAGCAACTCGGCTAACCACACCTCCATTGTGCCATTTTGTTCTACTTCAAGAGATTTTAGCAATTGTAGTGCTGAAATCTCCATAGAGATAGGCAATAACACCTCTTTTCCATAAACTAGCTCATACGGTGAAGTCTTGAGGACTTGCTTTGGAGTTATGCAGTCTGGCCAGAGTGTTGTTCAGAGATTTTTATGCCACTCTCTTTGATACTCCGACCCAATTCTTTTGAGAAGTTGGACCAGATTCTTGTTTGTTGATTCAGCTAAGTCATTCCCCTGTAGGTAGTAATTTGACGATGTCTTAAGGAATATGTCGTGTGTAAGTGTGAATTGACTTACCTTGGAGCCTAGGAAAGCTTTAGCATTGTTAGAAATGATAGTTTTGGGTGAGCCAAATATTGTCACCAGTTCCTCTAGGAAATCCGCTATCTCTGCCTTTGTCACATTCTTGAGTGGCATGGCCTCGGTCCATTCATGAAGTAGTTTGTGGCCGTTAAGATCCATTTATGTCCTACGCTGGAGGTTGGGTTGATCATTCTGATGAAGTCTAGATCCCATTGCGTGAATGGCTCATCAACCACTATCGAATTGAGAGGCATTTCAGAATTCTTTCTTCTTCTAGCGAAGAACTGACATTCTTTGCAAGTTTTCACCAAGGAGTAGGAATCATTGAATAGTATCAACCAAAAGTACCTCGCACACATGATCTTGATGGCGGTGGCTTTTGAGGAGAAATGCCCGCCTATGAGACTGTTGTGGTAAGTGTTGGGATCCTTCTTGCTTGCTCTACGGTAACACATTGCAATAGAACGCCGTTGAAATTTCTCTTGAAAAGAATCCCTTCGATGAGCGTCAATCCGTTGTTTTGTAGCCGGTAGAATCTCCTCTTCTAAGAAGGAAGGCTCAGCAAATACTTTCCTATATGCATAAACCTTATTCTATCTACTAGCCAACAACCTTCAGACTCTAACTCATTGGTTAGGACTAGTTTTGGTTGCTCTTCTTTGGGGGTCATTTCTTCCTCGTGCGCAAGATACTCGCATAGTCCTCTTCCCTGAACAGTCTTTGTAGGCTTGACCTCTATGTCGTACTCGAGGATCTTGGTGATCCAATTGGCTCTTTTCTCGGTGATTTCTCCTTCCATGATGTACTTGTGCACACTATAATGTGAAACATAGACAATCACCTTATTGTAGGAGATTAGGTGTTAGAACTTCTTGAGTCCCTTAGCTATGGCAAATGCCTGTCTTTCTACAAAATTGTAGTTTGCTTCATACTCCTTAAGGGTCCAAGAGTGAAATGTTATCGGATTCTCTCCTTTGCCCTCATTATCTTTCTAAGTTAAGATTGTAGCAATGCTTGACTTTCTACTGAATAGATACATTATAAAATCCTTTGATAAGTCTAGGTTAACCAAAACAAAAGCGGAAGAGATAGCATCCTTGAATTTTTCAAAGGTTTCTCTGGCTTCTTTTGTCCATTTGAATATTTGATCCTTTTTTCAGCATTAGGGTA
Source organism: Sequoia sempervirens (assembly GCA_007258455.2). Lineage (NCBI taxonomy): Eukaryota > Viridiplantae > Streptophyta > Pinopsida > Cupressales > Cupressaceae > Sequoia > Sequoia sempervirens. The sequence continues at coordinate 20,001 of VDFB02339150.1, forward strand.
ATTGGCCTGATTATTCGTGCAAAATAAGAAATAAATTTGCTAACGAAATTTACCTTCCCCAAGAAGGATTGAACACCCTTCTTATTGACCGGGAGAGGAAGCTCTTTCATTTCTTTCACCTACTCAAGATTGATTGAAATTCCTTCTTTGGACACTACGTGCCCCAGTAGTTTTCCTTGCGGTACTCCGAAGACACATTTTTTTGGGTTCAGGGATATCCCAAACTCTTGGAATTTCTTGAAAATCATCTCAAAGTGATCAAAATGATCATCCTTGGACTTGGATAACACCGTCAAATCATCCAAATAGATTACAATAATCTTGTTGATTAGTGCGCTGAAAACAATATCCATTGCCCACTGGAAGGTAGCCCCTACATTGGAGAGGCCAAATGGCATCTTAGCATATGTGAACGCTCCCAACTTGGTAGTGAATGTTGTCTTATGTTGATCCTCCTCTTTGACCCGGATATGATTGTAACCGTAGAATCCATCTAATAGGGAAAACATCTCTGACCCTGCCACTGTTTGCAGGATTGACTCCGTTGAAGGTAGTGGGTAATGATCCTTCAAGGATGCTCTGTTTAGGCCCCAAAATTCCACACATAGGTGAATATCTCCATTCCTCTTTTAGACCAAAACCAAATTGGATATCCATGTGCTATGCTTGATTGAGAAGACAATCCATGATTGGATTAGCTTTGTTAATTCTTGTGCCATTAGTGCCTCAATCTTGGGATTGACTAGCCTTTGTTTTTGGTGAACAATCTTTGCACCTTTCCCAACTCTATTGTGTGTTGAATGATATCGGGATCATATCCCCTAAGGTCATCGTATGACTAGGCCACCACTCCATATTTTCCGCAAAAGTCGATAATCCTTTCTTTATCGTGATGTGGGACGTCCTTCCCAACCTTGAGCTTTCTTCCATCTCTGAATTGTAAGTCTGCATAGTCACTTTTGTCTGCTACAAACTTTTGTTTTTCATTTCTTGCATCATCACAATCAAAAAGGTTTTCGAGAGTGACCAATCCTTTTGGAAGCTTGTCGGATTTCAACTGGATGATCTTTCCTTCATAGGCTTCAGTGATCTTTGGTTGAAGTTGGTTGGTAAATTCACCTGACTGCTAGATGAACGAGGCAATGTGTTCATTTTTGTCAAACACTTTCCAGCTTTCGTCATTGTTTGGAATCACTGGTTGGACTATTACTCATACAGAGTGTTTGTTGTGAATGAGATCAGAAGCAGCATCAAACTGAGATCTAATTGATGCCATGCGATCTGCATCTGCATTTTATTCTCGGTGCATCATATCAATGTTGAAGGCTTCAAAACCCTCAATCAGGTCCCAAACTCAGTGTCTGTAGGATTGCACGCGGATATTATTAGCCACAGAGGTTCTCCGGACTTGATTGACTACTAGTTCAGAATCTCTGAACACCATTAATTGCTTAATGCCCATTCGTTCCACAAGGTTGATACCTTGCACTAGTCTTGTTGACTGTGATTTTGGCACAACAGCATGCAAACAAAATATTGCTATTTTGTTTCTCCTGAAAGAGAAAGGAAACACATGGATGCCCTAACTCCCAAGGTCTTTGTAGTTGGTTCTCAACTGTGTTGATGTTACTCAGTGGTCAATGCAACAGTAATATTCAAGGGGCCTGCTAGTGTTGAGCTTCTGGATTGTTATCAGATCAAGCATGAAAATCAAAACCTACTTTAACAAGGGTTTTAAGGAAATAGAAAAGATAGATCAGGGCTTTGAAACAGAAAAGAACAATAGTTCATCCAATCTTAACCAGACTTGTTAACTTCAAGTAATTTGTAAACCAAAACTACAGAACAAAGTAAACTTGTGATTGACACACAACCTCTTTCATTCATAGTGTTAATTCGCATAACAGATTTTAATTACCATTTAAATAAAACACAAAATAATATTTCATTCCTTGAAGACTTCACAAATCAAATGATCAATTAAGACAAATATCATTCAGGAACACAACATGAATTAGATTAAACTCCAATTGCTTCTACTGTCAATAAAACATATAAGCAATAATTACAAAGCTGGCACAATCACTAGTGTACAGAGAATCTGAAGCTCCAGATTGTTTCCAACTACACTAAGAGAACTTAGAAAATACATTACAGTCTGTACTGAAATCTAACTACTAACCAAGAAGACAAGAGAAGCTCTCATTACTGAGAATCAAGATGCCACTCTATCTCCTTTTGTTAACTGACTAACTCCTAACAGTTCTAACTCTAAACAGTTCTCAATCTAAAGTTTTCTAAATCTAGAAGTTCTAATCCCTTATTGTCTAACTTTCTTCTAAACCCTTCTAACCCTTTACACAGAGGCAAGAATTCCTTTTATACAGATTGCGTACCAAAAGAATGCATTGTCCCCTGTGCTAGGGTTCACAAAATATCTGCATCCAGGAGAGTTGGCTCTCAGATCTTTTCTGAAAAGAATCAAAGTTGCATTCAATGAGAAGCCCTGTTGTCCAAGTCGGAGATCGCTTGAGCTCAGGAGAAGCGTTTAGATCTTTTTGTAGCTACAGCATTTACTCTTCTGTCTTTGTGTCGACCTTTGAACTCTGCCCAAGGTCGTCTTGAATCCTCAGAATATCTCCAGGGAACTTTACCATTAATATTGGTCAATATCCGTCGGTGGTTACCATAGTTGTCCCTGTGAGTCACAAATTATTCCTTCCTTCAGCTTCCTTCATGTCTAGACTTCTCTATGCATTGACCATCCTCTAGAAGCACCGTCGAGCCTCCCACAGATCTGAACACCGTCGCCCGAGCCAATCCATCGTCGTTTGTTCTCAGAAGGAAGCCATCTTGCTTGCATTCTATTAGTCCTCTCCACAGTGGCAGTCAATTGGTCAATGGCTCAACTTATCTCTCTCTAATTGGATGATCACATGCCATGTAGGATTCTTTGGCGGTCAAAAGTGGTCCAAATGGTATCACATGTCGGTGAGACACCATCAGTGTCTCCCCGATGCGACTTCACCATTATGCAGTTATCGGCATGACACAAGACAGTCGGTATGACGTTTCGGCGAGCTTTGGAAGTCACATCGAGCTCACGAAACTTATCGGCAAGACTAAATGCTCTCAGTAGGACATCATAGCGAACCCCAGGATCCGTTGGCGAGCTCATCTTTCATGTCAGCGAGACTATCACTTGTTGCCATGACCTAATGGCGAAGTCTTCTTATTCTCCCTGAGCTCACTCTTCTTCTTCGGGTTCAAGCTCCTTTTCTCTTTCAGTAAGACTCTTTCGATCTCAGGGAGACCTTTCACCGAACCTCTTTATGCTTCCGGAGTCTCCCCTATTTCCCTTTGTTTTGACGTGACCATCCTGAGTCAGTGAGACATTACACTAAGCCATCTATCCTCCGGTGACTTTGCTTCATTTCGGCCAGACCTTGTTGAATCGGCAAGAGATTATGCCGATATTACTTCACGTTGGCGAGACCTTTCCTCTTCGCTGAGACCTTATATCGATATCCACTTCTTTCACTGAGCTTGTCACCAGTCGGCAGGACATTCCGAGGTCGGGGAGACATCATAGTGACCCTTTTTGTTTCTCACCGAGTCCATTCTGTTTCAGTGAAGCTTTCCGTATTCCTCAAGACCTTATGACGAGCTTTTGTTTTCTCCCCAAACTCACTATGTCGGCAAGGGTCACAGCGATGGAAGATTCCTCGGGCGAGCTCTTCTCTGATGTCGAGGAGACCCTAATGTTTCAGGGAGACCTTTCCCCAAACTTCTTTCTTCTTACCAAGCCCATTTCCTTTTGGTGTGACCCTCTTGGAGTCGCCCAAACATTTTTCCGAGTGCCCTTTATTCTTTTGCAGTCTCCTCGATCTTGTTTGTTTCGGCATGACCTTCGAACTTTGCTAAAACCTTTCACTGAGGTCTTGTCCTTTGCTGATTGTTCATTTGACTTCGACGAGAGTTTGTTTAGTCGATGAGACATCTTGTCAAACTTTAGATCTTTCGGTGAGCTCATTCTATCCTTTCGCTGAGACAATCTCACTTCAGGGAGACCTTATATCGAGCCCCTCTTGTCATACCAAAGACTGATCCTTCGGCAAGACCTATGGTGAAGACATGATCCTTTGGTGGGCTATATTATCGCCAAGACCTCCTTGTAGTCTTACCGAAGTGTTTTCTCTCGCTCCACATGTGTCGGTGTGACTTTTTATGGTTGGGGAGATCTCTCGGCGAAGCCACTTCGTTTCGCTGACACCACTTTAGCTCGGCAAGAGTTCACCCCGTCAGTGAGACTTCTTGCCGAGCTCACTTTTCTCTCGGTGAGCCTCCCCTTATCACTAAGACTTCCTTTAGTCGGTGAGACTTTACACCGACCAAGGCTTCCTTTTGCCGAAATCTGTTGTCGCCAAGACCCTCTTGAGTTGGCAGGACATCCTACCGAACCCGTTGCATTCATTCCAAGTCTCCCCAAGTTAGAGCTTCTCAGCGTGACCTCCTCCTTTTGGCTAGACACTATGCCGAAGGCATCATCCTTTGGCGATCTTTTATGTCAGGGAGACCTTTTTTTTAGTTATACCGACATGCATTTCTTTCGTTTCCAGTGTGTCGGTGTAGCATCCACTTGTCGGGAAGATGTCTTATAGATACCTCATGTCCCGGCGAAAGCTTTACTAGCTCATCCTATTGCCGCTGTGACATACTAGTTTTCTCGCCGAAGACCACTGATAGAATCCCCTCACGCTGTGTCGGTGTGACTTTTCATGGTCGCCGAGACTTTTCTCCGAAGAAAAGTCCTCACCGAGATGTAATACTCTGTCGGAGGTCGGTGAGACATGAAGCACTCGGGGAGAGTTTCCACCGAAGACATAACTCTCGCCGAAAGGACTTGTTTGTTCTTGCTAGTCGGTGAGACATTAGGCCTTTGCCAAGACCTTATCCCGAACTCAATATCCCCCGCCGAAGTGTTTTCTCATTGTGCGGTAATCGGTGAGACTTCATGAATTCTCCAAGACCTCTTGGCAAAGAGAAAAACCTTTGCCAATATACGGATCCCTTTTTCATCTAGTCGGTGAGACCTGAAGATCTCGCTGAGACCTTTATCCGAAGGAAACCCCTCATGCCGATAATAAACCCCATGTCGTCGGGACCCTGTTTGATGTCTTGCCAATAGTGAACTGCACATGAATTTCGCTCGTTGTGACATCTCTGGGGTCTTGCCAACTTTTACCTTAACTGACTTTTAGGACCAACTGGATTGAGGAATGGCACCCAACTAAGCTCGACTAGCAAATACCACCAGGTGCATGATTCAATCCTGCAAAAGAAAGGTCCTCATTAGTCCTCATAAGTAAACAAGAGATATTATAATAAATCCACCATTGCTTATAATTATTTCACTGAATTCCTAGCAAGGAGAAAACCAACTTAGGTTGAGACAAAACCAAGATTAAACAAAACAAAAAGACAAACTTAGGCAGAAAGCAAAAGAACTCCCAAGAGGAAAGAAAATAAAAAAAAGCAAAGAAAACAAAAGAGAAAGGGGGACCCATTTTGATCCAGATCAAAGTAGGGTGGTTATGCAAGGCATAACAAATGGCAACTCGACTGGGGAAATGGTTTAACCATTTTCATGGATCTGAAGGATTCAGCTACCCAGAATTCCTATTTCATGAACATCACAACTCCAGTTGGGTCAGTTATTTCAAGCAAGGTAGAGTTAGAATTTCAAATGCAAGTAAATCAATGGCTACCCCTAAATCTATGTGTGTGCTTGTTAGTGCATCATCCTTTTATATAGTTTTCCTTATCTTTCGAACAACAATGTGGAAGATTTGAGCTACATGAGTTGATTCTTTTTAGCTGTCGTGCAATGATATCCTGGGCATTGCTCCGCTGCCAGTCAGGCGTCTATAGCCCCGATGCAGATACCTCTAGTTTCCTCAAAGCATTGCTCTACTACCATCCAGGCGTCTATAGCCCCGGTAGAGATACTAGAATCACCCATTCATATTGAATCCTTTTTTTCTTTTGATAATTCTTTTCTCTCTCTTTTTTTTTATAGAGTTTCAGATATTTCACTTAATTCTTTTTCAATATGTCAGATCTTTAACATCTGATTTGGGTTGAAAAATACCATGGACCTCAAGACAGCACTTAGGAATCAAATTTTTCACTCAAATCTTGCAACACCATAATCCTAAGATAGATATACCCTTACAAGAGGAGATGTTCTTAATGATTTGTGACAGATTCAGGGGAGTTGATGAAGGTTACTTACTTGGAACCTTTTTTTCAATACTTTCCACAACTTTTATTGACAATAAGCATGAAACAATGAATTGAGGACAAAATCACTCGATCAGAAAATGTGAAAATATTTAAACCGCTTCTCTCCTAGTGACCAAAGTATGCTTCAAATAAACAACCACCATTCCAAGACGGAAAGAAAAAAAATAAAACCCCAAAGAACAAAAACAGAGGAGAAAACCAAATAGCAAGACAAATAAAAGAACAGAGGGACAAACAAACAAACAAAAGATTATTTACAAGAAGAGAGAAAATTTACAAACCGAAAAAAACAAACTATTTACAAAGAGAGCAGCAAATTATTTACATAAGGACAGAGTTACTTACAAGCAAAAGTACAGAAGTTATTTACATAAATACACATTACTTACAAATAGGAGACCAATAAATTATTTTCATTTAGAACAGAAATTAACAGCCTTCATGACTCAAAATAATGCTTAAGAAACTGCCCATTGACAGGCAATGGCACAGGTTCTCCAGTTAGGCTACTTAGTCTGAAAGCATTTTCCCCTAGGATCTCAACAATTTGATAAGGACCTAGCTAGAGTTTGTCAAATTTCTGGTGGTTGTCCTTCTTTTTATTGGCTTTATCCTACAGAAACACTAGGTCTGATATCCTAAAAGCTTTGATTTTGGCTCTTTTATCAAACCAGCGTTTGACAACAGCCTGATGGTTGAAAAATTGTTGCAACGCAGTATCTCTTTGTTCTTCTAATTTTAACAAAGCAGCTAATCTGACTTCTATCCTATTGTCACTAGAGTAGAATTTATGCATGAACTCAAGGATAGGTATTTGTAGATGGATAGGAAAGACAAGCTCTTAGCCATATACCAGCTTGAATGGTGAGGTGTTTAAAGCAGCCTTAATCCTAGTCCTATTCGCCCATAATGCGAATCTTAGCTGAGTATGCCAGTCTCTAGGGTTATGTTCTAACAGTTTCTTAATTACCCCTAAGAGGTTTTTATTGGTTGACTCTGCTACTCCATTGCCTTGTGGGTAATAGTTCGAAGAGTATTTCAAAATAATTTTGTGATCATATGCCCAGGAAATAAACTCAGCAGAAGAAAAGGTAGAACCATTGTCACATACCAAAGCAAAGGGTACCCCAAACCTTGTAGTGATGCATTCGGTGAGGAACTTGATCACTACCTTTGTTGTGTTGTTTTTGCATGGTATAGCCTCTGTCCATCTTGTGCAATAGTCGGTAGCAGTCAAGATGAATTTATGTCCTGCAGTAGAGTTTGGGTTAATAACCCCAATGAAATCTAGTGCCCACTGGGCAAATAGTCTTACCTCATAGACAGGATGTAGTGGCATAGTCGAATGGCATTCCCTTGGTGCAGAAACCTAGCAGGTGTGACATGTTCTCACATGCTAGTGTGCATCCTTGAATACACAGGGCTAGTAATAATCAGACCTAAGGATCTGGTGTGCTAGAGAATCTGTAGAACCATGACCTGTGCCATGTTTCCCATGAAATTCAGAGATCACTTGCTTGGCCTCTTGATGATCAAGGCATCTTAAGTATAGTCCTTCAAAATTCCTCCTGTATAGCAACCCTCCTTTGAACATATAATGAGAACTCTTTAGTCTCAGGGCTCTCCTTTGAGTTGAATTCATCCCCTCTGGACACCGATTGTTGAGCATCAGATTGACAACATCAGTATACCAAGGATCATTGGAGAAGGACTAGGTTGTATATTACTGGCAAACAACATTGTTACCAGCATCCACCATGGACTTGGATAAACCCATGCCTCGGATGAGTCTCATAGGGCGTATCTCTAGATCAAATTCTTGTAAGATAGCCATCCACTTTCCCCTTCTTTCTCCTAGCTCGCTCTGCATCAGTAGGGACTTGACAGCTGCATTTGGAACTACAACGACGACTTGACTTCAGAGAATGTAATGTCAAAATTTCTTAATAGCCCGAACCAGCGCAAAAGCTTGCTTCTCCAGAGGTGGGTATTTGATCTCCGCATTTTTGAATGGAGAGCTCATGAACGCAATCGGTCTCTCCTCTGCCTCTTCTTGTCGTTGGGTTAATACAGTTGCACCGGAATGGTCAGAGGCGAAAGAGTAAATGTAGAACGGCTTGATGTAATCGGGCTGGTAAGGACCGACGCTTCTGAGATGGATCGCTTGATTTGCGCGAATGTAGACTTTGCCTCCTTAGTCCACTCTGTTCTGAATCTTTCTTCATCATTTCGTTCAGGGTTTCACGATTTTACCAAAGCCCGTGATGAACTTCCTCATGAAGTTGATTTTCCTGAAGAAAGACTTCATTTCTTTCTTGCTTCCTGGCTGGGTGATCTTTAGAATTGACTCGACCCGGTCTAGATCGATTGAGATTCCCCTTTCCAAAATTATATGTCCTAAGAGCTTTCCCTCAGAGACTCTGAACACGCACTTGCTGGGATTCAAGGAGACGCCATATTGAATACACCTCTGGAGAACCTTGGCCAAGTCGGCAGCATGATTGAGTCAATCCTTGGAGAACACTGTCAGATCGTCTATGTAAACAATAATACATTTTCCAATTAGATCCTTGAAAGCTATGTCCATGGCACGCAAGAAATTTTCTCAAGCATTTATCAGACCAAATGGCATCCTTTTGTATGCAAACGTCCCCCACTTGGTAGTGAAAGTCGTCTTCATCTTGTCCTCAAAGTCGACCATCACCTAATTGTACCCAGAGTAACCGTCCAAGAATGACATCATTTGTGCTCCATTGACAGTCTGTAATACCTCATCCAAGGAAGGGAGCAGGTAATTATCCTTTTCTGAAGCCCTGTTCAGGTTTCTAAAGTTGACGCATAGCCTAATCTCCCCGTTCTTCTTGCTGACTGGGACTAAGTTAGCCACCCAGGTTGAATGGCACACATGGAAGATTATCCTTGTAGACAACAATTTCTGAACTTCTTTATAAATCAATGGCTCAATCAGGGTGTTGACAAGACATTGCTTCTGTCAGAAGGGTTTATCCTCGGGCTTCAAGGGGATAGTGTGGGTCATAATAGAAGAATCAAAGGTCTGGAGGTCTTCATACCCCCAGGCTATCACAGTAATATCCCTTTTAAGTGCCCTCAATATGTCTTCTCTAATTGCTTCAGGGCAGGCCTTCCCTATGTAGACATTCCTTTCAGGACCCGAGTCAGCTAGGTTAACCATGTCATATTCACCTCCTTTGCCTTCAGTTGATGCCTTCTCTCGAGCCCTTGGGTCTAAGTCAAAGATTCTTTCTAGAGCAACCATTCCCTTCAGAATGTTATTAGTTTTCAGATTAAGGACTCATTCTGTATCAGAATCCTCTGGTTTCCAATCTCCTTGATCCCTATTGGATTCATCAATGATTTTTCCTTCGAAAACATCTGAACTTGCTAGGAAAGCAAGGATATGTCGGTCATCATCAAAGACCTGGAAGTTCTTGATATTGTCAGGAACAGCTAGGGTGGACATCAGTTCCACTGAGAATCTTTTAAACTTGGAGCCTTGCATAGGTTCCAAGGTACTAGCAGCAATAGCCAATGAATCTGCTACATGATTGTCCTCTCTAGGGATCTAATTAATCCCAAAAGCATCGAAGTCCTCAATCAGGTTCCATACCCAATTTTTGTAAGCTGCCAGCCTTCTGTTGTGACATGTGTATTGGTTGCGCACTTGCCTGATAACTATTTCTGAATCTCCCTTGACCATCAAGGCAGTGACCTTCTTCTTGTGTGCAAACATCAGTCCCTGTGCCAGAGCTTCATACTCTGCTACGTTGTTAGTACACCCAAATTGCAACCTGTAAGAAGCAAAGAAAGTTTTCCCTTTAGGGCTGGTTAGTACAATTCCAACACCACAATCGGTTTTGGACTTGGATCCATCAAAGGTAAGGGTCCACAACTGATCACAAGCAGGGGTTGATCCTTTTGAAGTTATTGTGGGTGCTTGAGTTAGATGAGTGACAATTGGGGCTGCTTGATCTTTTGAATCAGGTATAGGGAAAGGAGGCTCTATAGGTTGTTTAGGTATACTTTGCAATTCTAGCTCAGTTGTATCATCTGACCTATGGTCATCTTCCTAGCCATCACTTGTCCCTTTGGTTGGTTCCTTAGGTTCCATTTTATTTGTGAGTGCAGGGGTGTATAACAAACCTTTGGGATGCTCCTCGTCAGTATACTGATTGGGACATGTGTCTGGAATAGGTTTGATCTGAGAAGGGATTTCTTTTGAAAGTATTGTATCCTTGGTTAACATGGTTGCTTCCTTGGCCTCAAATGAGAAGCAGTCTGCAATGGTCTCAGGGTGACTTGTGCTAGCTTCCTCAGCTTGGGAAGCATGATTTAAAATGTCCCTACAAGGTTGAGAAGTCAATTCAGAATGACTTTGGTAATGTACCCTGCACCAATTAGGGAGCAGGAGACTTTGCAGATCTATATCTGCCCCTAAGACTAGTTGGTCTTGTTGCAGCTTTCTAACCAAGGCCTATTGATTTTCATTAATGGTGGAGTCAAGGAGTTTCTGCATTGACATGTCTTTAGAATGGAGAACCTAGAAGGTTAGAATTTCTTCTCTTTTATAAACCCCCATCTCAGTCTCAAAGTAAGCCACCTTATTGGGACAATCATATTCCATGATGATATGCTTGAGGAGAGGCTCACTTTCAATCCTAATCTAATTAGGAATCCCTTTCCATGATAGCCACATATGTGAAAATTCAAGGGAAAGATATCCCCCTAAATTTTTCATCAAATCTCAGCTCAGCAGCATACCATAGGTCTTGGGAATATCTACCACTTGAATATCTATGTTGGTTAGGATCCTAGGATCTGATCCTACTTGAACGTGTATGTTTCTTAATTCCCCTACCACATTAACCTCTGGTTTGTCAAATTGAATGACCTTCTTATTGGTTTCAATGGGGTTTAATCCTAATTTCTTGCATATGGAAAACAGCATGACATTCCCCGAAGCCCCCGAGTCCAATAAACAGTTATGTAGGTTTTTTCCAGAAATTCTTAAACTTAAAAGGAAAGGTGGAGTACCTACCTTGTTTCTATATAAGGTTGCATTCACATCCCCAGCAAGTGCCACCTTGCTCTTTCCTTTTGACTTATCAGCTTGTTCTAGAGCTTTGAGCACTATCTCCCTTTGAGCAGGGCACCACTTTAAAATGTCAAAGAATGACAAAGAAGTATTTTGTCTCTGCATCTCAGAAACAACATCAAATTATATGTTATAACTTGAATTACTTTTGAAAACAGCGGAGGAATTACCCTTTTTATGCAGATTAGGCGGGCCTTTTGGTGGAGGAGGATTATTATCAGCATTTTGATTTGGAGGCACCATGTGATTAGGAGGTGTTGAGGTAGTGAATGGACCCTTATTCTAATTTCTCATGAAGTTTCCTCCTTTTGACTAAAAGGCTTGGGCATCATATGAATCTTCCTCCAGTTCATTCTCAGTTTGCATTGGGAATGAGGGATCTTCTTCAAAGATATCATAATCCATTGCAGTATCCAGTGAGTCACCTCCTTTGTTTGAATTCCCCTAGAATGTGTGAGCATCTTCGTGTGCCATCTTGACAACTTTCTCCATTTGAGGGCAGTTTATCTCAGAATGGGTTGCAGTATCATGCAGCCTACACCAATTGGTCATGAAGTTGAGGTCGGCCACATTTGCAGTGTGTGATCTCTCTTCATTTGCTTGATAGTTGTACAAAACTCCACCATTATTGGGCCTGGTATTCCATTGTCTATTGTTGTTTGGCCTTTGATTGTACCCTCTATTTTGATTTTGATACCCTTGATTAGAGGAGTTTTGGCCCTGATAACCCCTTTGGTTGTAGTTGTTGTTATTCTAATAAGTACCTTGATTGTTGTTGTTTTGACTGGGATAATTACCTTGGCTTTGAGATGGGTTCAATCGAAGCTGAGCCATGTCATTTGTAACTTGGGATAGCATTTTCTTCAAGGTCTCCACCTCATTATTAAGTTGGATTGTCTTTTCACTTTCGACGTTCTTAACAACAAGTGGCTAATCAACATGACTTGGAGTTCCAATTTGGTTATGATAACCATGGGAGCTTGGAGGAACCTGCGGTTGTTGGGAGAAGTCAGGAGTTCCCTTAGCAAAGAATGGGACCGGTGGTTAGGTTTGCAATTCAGATATAGGCCCATAGTGGGAAGGAGACATCCATGGGATAGTATTGAACAAGGGAGTTGGACTAGGCATCCGATATCCCATTGAAGGGAAACCTCCTCCCAAGCCTCCTTGTTGAGAACTAATTTGTTGCTGCAGCTTGATAGCTAGATGATAGACTTTGGATAGAGAGTCAATATCAGCTGGTAGATAAGTCCTTTGCAAGAACAAGCCAAGCAAGGGGTCTATAACCCTAAAGTAAGCTTGGATGGCACTATTCTCAGTGACTAGATAGGGATCTTGCAATCTCCTATACATTCGTTGGAACCTGGTGTTGAATAAAGGCAAGGGTTCACCTGGTTCCTTTCTGATGGTAGCGAATTGGTGGTATAAAAGAGCTGAATCCACATAAATTCTGAATTGGTTGATGAAAGCATTTTCCAGGTCTGTCTAGCTTAGAATAGAACGCTAAGGAAGATTAAGGTACCAATTGTAGGCCATATCCCCTAAGGAATAAGGAAACAACCTACAGACTACATCATGGTGGGCTATCTGAGCTCTAGTACAAGCATCCTTAGAAGCTTGTATGTGCTCTTCAACACTTCTTGATTCACCATGAATGTACTTAGGACATAATTTCTCAGGGTTCTTAGGAAAATCATGAAAACCTCCAGGAATAGTCCCCAATAGAGAGGGATTGTTCTGGAAGAATTTCATTGGTGGCGGTGGTGGTGGTTGAGCCAGCTGTTGTATGGGTTGAACCAGTTGTGATGACAATTGAGATGGACGTGATAGTGGATTGATAGGTACCCACTGGGGTATTGGTGAAAAGCCTGGTGGAGTGAGCGGAGCTGGCAAGGGTGGTATGATAGTTGCCCCAGTCTTATGACTTTTGTGTCTTGTTGGGGTCTTGAGTTCTATCATGGGTGGCATATTTTCAACTGACCGAAGAACTCTATGGGACCTTTGTGAAGAGGAACATTGAGTTTTATCCATTTTTCTCTTCTAGGCCCTCCTTCTACTGCAAGTTCCTGTTGACTATGATTTTGGCACAACATGCAAACAGAATATTGCTATTCTATTTCTCCTGAAAGAGAAAGGAAACATATGGATGCCCTAACTCCCAAGGTCTTTGTAGTTGGCTCTCAACTGTGCTAATGTTACTCAGTGGTCAATGCAACAGTAATATTCAAGGGGCCTACTGGTGTTGAGCTTCTGGATTGTTATCAGATCAAGCATGAAAATCAAAACCTACTTTAACAAGGGTTTTAAAGAAATAGAAAAGATAGATCAGGGCTTTGAAATAGAAAAGAACAATAGTTCATCCAATCTTAACCAGACTTGTTAACTTCAAGGAATTTGTAAACCAAAACTACAGAACAAAGTAAACTTGTGATTGACTCACAGCCTCTTTCATTCACAGTGCTAATTCGCATAACAGATTTTAATTACCATTTAAATAAAACACAAAATAATATTTCATTCCTTGAAGACTTCACAAATCAAATGATCAATTAAGACAAATATCATTCAGGAACACAACATGAAGTAGATTAAACTCTGATTGCTTCTACTGTTATAAAATAGATAAGCAATATTTACAAACCTAGCACAATCACCAATGTACAGAGAATCTAAAGCTCCGGATTGTTTCCAACTACACTAAGAGAACTTAGAAAATACATTACAGTCTGTACTGAAATATAACTGCTAACCAAGAAGACAAGAGAAGCTCTCATTACTGAGAATCAAGATGCCACTCTATCTCCTTTTGTTAACTGACTAACTCCTAACAGTTCTAACTCTAAACAGTTCTCAATCTAAAGTTTTCTAAATCTAGAAGTTCTAATCCCTTATTGTCTAACTTTCTTCTAAATCCTTCTAACCCTTTACACAGAGGCAAGAATGTCTTTTATATAGATTGATTGTGTACCAAAAGAATGTGTTGTCCCCTATGCTAGGGTTCACAAAATATCTGCATCCAGGAGAGTCGGCTCTCAGATATTTTTTGAAAAGAATCAAAGCTACATTCAATGAGAAGCCCTATTGTCCAAGTCGGTGATGGCTTGAGCTCAGGAGAAGCCTTTAGATCTTTTTGTACCTATAGCATTTACTCTTCTGTCTTTGTGTCCACCTTTGAACTCTACCCAGGGTCGTCTTGAATGCTTGGAATATCTCCAGGGAACTTTACCATTAATACTGGTCAATCTCCGCCGGTGGTTACCACAGCTGTCCCTGTGAGTCACAGATTCTTCCTTCCTTCGGCTTCCTTCATGTCCAGACTTCTATGTACGTTGACCGTCCTATGGAAGCACCATCAAGCCTCCCACAGATCTGAACACCGTCGCCTAAGCCGATCCATCGTCATTTTTTCTTAGAAGGAAACCATCTTGCTTGCATTCTATTAGTCCTCTCCACAGGGGCAGTCAATTGGTCAATGGCTCAACTTAGCTCTCTCTGATTGGACGATCACATGCCACGCAGGATTCTTTGGCGATCAAAAGTCATCTGAATGGTATCGCATGTCAATGAGATACCATCAGTGTCTCCCCGATGCGACTTCACCATTATGCAGTTATCGGCAT
This sequence comes from Sequoia sempervirens, assembly GCA_007258455.2. Lineage (NCBI taxonomy): Eukaryota > Viridiplantae > Streptophyta > Pinopsida > Cupressales > Cupressaceae > Sequoia > Sequoia sempervirens. The sequence continues at coordinate 35,040 of VDFB02339150.1, forward strand.
GACACAAGACAGTCAATATGACGTTTCGGTGAGCTTTGGAAGTCACATCGAGCTCACGAAACTTATCGGCAAGACTGAATGCTCTCGGTAGGACATCATAGCGAAACCCAAGATCCATTGGTGAGCTCATCTTTCATGTTGGCGAGACTATCGCTTGACGTCGTGACCTCATGGCGAAGTCTTCTTATTCTCCCCTAGCTCACTCTTCTTCTTCGGGTTCAAGCTCCTTTTCTCTTTCAATAAGACTCTTTCGATCTCGGGGAGACCTTTCATCAAACCTCTTTATGCTTCTAGAGTCTCCCCGATTTCCCTTTGTTTTGGTGTGACCATCCCGAGTCAGTGAGACATTACACCGAGCCATCTATCCTTTGGTGACTTTGCTTCATTTCAGCCAGACCCTATTGAATCGGCAAGAGATTATGCAGATATTACTTCATGTAGGCGAGACCTGTCCTCTTCGCCGAGACCTTATATCGAGATCCTCTTCTTTTGCCGAGCCGCTCACCAGTTGGTAGGACATTTCGAGGTCGGGGAGACATCATAGCGACCCTTTTTGTTTCTCGCTGAGTCCAATCTATTTTGGTGAAGCTTTCCGTAGTCGCCCAAACCTTATGACGAGCTTTTGTTTTCTCCCCGAACTCACTCTGTCGACAAGGGTCACGATGATGTCAGATTCCTCGGGCGAGCTCTTCTCTAATGTCGGGGAGACCCCAATGTTTTAGGGAGACCTTTCCCCGAACTTCTTTCTTCTTACTGAGCCCATTTCCTTTCAGTGTGACCCTCTTGGAGTTGCCCAAACATTTTTCCGAGTTCCCTTTATTCTTTTGGAGCCTCCCCGATCTTGTTTGTTTCAGCGTGACCTCCAGAATTCGCTAAGACATTTCACCGAGGTCTTGTCCTTCGTCGAGTGTTCATTTGAGTTCGGCAAGAGTTTGCTTAGTCGATGAGACATCTTGTCAAACTTTAGATCTTTTGGTGAGCTCGTTTTGTCCTTTCGCTGAGACAATCTCACTTCGGGGACACCTTATATCGTGCCCCTCTTGTCATACCGAAGACTGATCCTTCGGCAATACCTATGGCGAAGACATGATCCTTTGGTGGGCTATATTGTCGCCAAGACCTCCCTGTAGTCTTACCAAAGTGTTTTCTCTCGCTCCACATGTGTCGGTGTGACTTTTTATGGTTGGGGAGATCTCTTGGCGAAGCCACTTCATTTTTCCGATACCACTTTATCTCGGCAAGAGTTCACCCTGTCAGTGAAACTTCCTGCCGAGCTCACTTTTCTCTCGGCGAGCCTCCCCTTGTCGCTGAGACTTCCTTCGGTCGGTGAGACTTTACACCGACCGAGGCTTCCTTTTGTCGAAATCTACTGTCGCCAAGACCCTCTCGAGTCGGTAGGACATCCTACTGAACCCATTGCATTCGTTCCAAGTCTCCCCGAGTTAGAGCTTCTCGGCGTGACCTCCTCCTTTCGGCCGGACACTATGCTGAAGGCATCATCCTTTGGCAATCTTTTATGTCGGGGAGACCTTTTTTTTAGTTATACCGACATGCATTTCTTTCATTCCCAGTGTGTCGGTGTAGCATCCACTTGTCGGGAATACATCTTATAGATACCTCATGTCTCGGCAAAAGCTTTACTAGCTCATCATGTTGTCGCTATGACATACTGGTTTTCTCGCCGAAGACCACTGACGGAATCCCCTCACGCTATGTCGGTGTGACTTTTCATGGTCTTCGAGACTTTTCTCCAAAGAAAAGTCTCTCACCGAGATGTAATACTCTATCGGAGGTCGGCGAGACATGAAGCACTCGGGGAGAGTTTCCACCAAAGACATAACTCTCACCGAAAGGACTTGTTTATTCCTGCTAGTTGGTGAGCATTAGGCCTTCACCAAGACCTTATCCGGAACTCAATATCCCCCGCCGAAGTGTTTTCTTGTTGTGCGGTAATCGGTGAGACTTCATGAATTCACCAAGACCTCTTGGCGAAGAGAAAAACCTTTGCCAATATACGGATCCCTTTTGCCACCAATCGGTGAGACCCAAAGATCTCGCCGAGACCTTTCTCTGAAGGAAACCCCTCATGCCAATAGGAAGCCCCATATCGCCGAGACTCTATTTGATGTCTTGCCGATAGTGAACTGCACATGAATTTCACTCGCTGTGACATCTCTGGGGTCTTGCCGATTTTTACCTTAATTGACTTTTAGGACCAACTGGATTGAGGAATGGCATCCAACTGAGCTTGACTAGAAAATACCACCAGGTGCATGATTCAATCTTGCAAAAGAAAGGTCCTCATTAGTCCTCATAAGTAAACAAGAGATATTATAATAAATCCACCATTGCTTATAATTATTTCACTGAATTCCTAGCAAGGAGAAAACCAACTTAGGTTGAGACAGAACCAAGATTAAACAAAACAAAAAGACAAACTTAGGCAGAAAGCAGAAGAACTCCCAAGAGAAAGGGGGACCCATTTTGATCCAGATCAAAGTGGGGTGGTTATGCAAGGCATAACAAGTCCTTCGTATTTAGCTTCATTGTTTGAGCAGGAAAACTGGAAGTTGAAAGACCTCAGTGTCTTTTCATTATGTGGGGATATTAAACATATCCCAGCTCCCACACCATTCTTGCATCTTGCTCCATCAAAGTGCAATGTCCACATTTCTGAGACTTGATCGCCTTCGGATTCCTTGACAACCTTTGGGAGCACTTGATCTTCATCGTAGATGACATAGGTGCCCAGCTCGATAGCATGGTAGTTACCAAAAGGGTCGGTATCTATATGTTTGCTCAGGATAACATCTTCTTGATCATTTCGGTCTACGATCACTTTTTCATCTTCTAGTAGCTCAGCACAATACATTTCTTGCTTGGTGATAGAGGTGTGTGTGGCTTCAAGATTGATCATGGATTCATCGGCTACATGTTTTGAATGTAAAGCTTTGGATTCTATCTTGATCTTCACACCATGCTTGGTTATAAGGATCAAATGTGACCAGTCTAGGGATAGATATCCTCCCACCTTTAAAGTTAATTCTCAGGATAGACAAAGGCCGAACATGGGGGGAACATCTATGATCATAGTGTCTTGTGGCACTGTGATACTAGGGAAAGCAAATAAGGTCAAGGGGAGTGTTTTGATGACGCCTACGGTTTTGACTCTATTTCCATCAAGCTACATCACTCCTCTTTTTAAGGGTTCATAGCTGAGTCCTAAAGCTTCAACTATCTATTTAGGCATAATTGTGGTGCTAGCACCAGAATCAATCATCACATTGTGTAATAATTTCTCCCCTATAATGAGAGTTAAGAAGAAGGGTTGAGGCTTTGGCTTACCTCTTACTTCAGCAGGGGCTTCCGTTGTACTGTTTGTAAGAACTTTGGTGGAAGATGTTTGATCAACAGCCTTTGCTTTGGGAAACTGCTCGATTGGCGTTGCGCTTACATCTTCCTGAAGAGCCTTCTGTAAGAGTGTCTTTTGTTCCAGGATGGCAAGAATATCCCACAGAGACACATTAGCAGATGATTTCTTCAATTGTTCCACCACATTGAAAGGTGGGGGATTCGGAGGTTTCTGCTCCTTTGCTCTTGTTAAAACAATTTCCTTCCATGGTTGATATTGTGGCATCACTACAGAGGCACTAGGCGTCTAGTCAGGAGAACCTTCAGGTTGCGAACAGACTAGTTGCAGGACAACTAGTTCGCCCACAAATCTCCTTTTTGAGTAAGTGTTATAGTCAGATTGTACTTGTGGTGTTTTAGATGTGGATGCATCTTTGGAAAACACCACTTCTTCTTCCATCCATGGAAAGAGTGTGTGGTTGGGAGTGATGTCCGCTTCTTGCTCTAGTGACATCCCTTGCATTTGCACGATGAGCACCACATTGTCCATTTGCAAAGAGGTATACACATAGCTTTTGGGGTCTAACATTGTGGCTTGGTTGCGCTGCTCTTCCACCTTTTGTTGTAGGTTATTGCACGAGAAATTTTGGGGAATATGTGAATCGCCGCAAGGGAAGCACCATGAATTGGTGTCATTCGCTAAGTTGTTTTGTCCCGCGGTCAACTCTCTGCTCGAGCTTAATTTAGCGCCTTGTAGCGGAGTGGGTACCTATACTATTTGATTTGTTGTTTGCACCTACAGATTTGTGTGAGCACCTCCTTGGAACTAGTTTTGTTGGTAAGAGGATCTTCCACCTTGATAATTCTAATAGGTAGGCTTCAGAGGTACAGCCTAGTTGTGCTTGATAATGGTTATCTCATTAACAATAGTTTGCAACATTTCCTTGAACTCGCCCATCTCTTCCTTCAAAGAGCTAGATGTGGAGGCAGCATTTTGCAGTGCATTCGGGTACGTGTACATGGATTAAGGAGGATTTGGTGCACTGGTAGAAGGAATCTCCTAAGCAGGGACCGATATTTATGGAAATATGGGGATGATGAGTCGAGGTGGCAACTTCCCGGCGTCTATCAAATTGTTCTCCACGTTGACTGCAATGCTATACACACCCGATAGTGTGGTTCCACCGAGAGACTGGATCATCATGGAAATTTCAGGATTGATAGACTTCAAGGAAAACATGAATTCCAGATCAGGAAATGGGTGGATATCAACTTGAATCCTCTGCTAGCTTGTATGGAACCGAGCATTGAAGTCATCCATGGCTTCATGCGGGGCTCACTTTATGACTAAGAGCTAATAATATAGCAATGATCGGTCTCCTTCATTTGAGAATCTTTGGTAAAAAGGATCTCCAAGCTCATCCCAGGTATTGATAATGTTTGTCAGCAATGTGTGGTTTCAATCCAGTGCCCTGCCCCTGAAAGAAGCGGCAAGCAGCCTTAATGCAACTTTCTGGGTTGTGACCCCATGTACCAAACATACGTCTGCAACATCTTGCAAATGTTCAGATGGTGTCCTTGAGCCATCTTCGGTGAATTTAGGTATAGCCTTTAAGACAGAAACTAGGATAGTGGACCAAATGGTAGGTGCTACTAGTGCAACAAGAGGGCTTTCAGCGTTCCATGCCACATATTTTTTGTTAGCAGCAGGCAACATAGCTAGTGGAAAGGGAGGAAGCAGAATGTTCACTAATTGGGTCGCGTGTTGTACTGTCCCTAATGGTGGTACTAATAAACCAAGATTATTTGTTGTTTGGGACCTAGTAACAGGCTGATGGCTCATACACCCTTTTGAAAATTTGATTCATTAAGCTCAATCCCACCGAGCATGCCAAGAAAAAGAAAAACTATTGATGCCAAAAATTGGCAAGGTAACAGCCCTTTGTGGGAAACTCAGTTTATGGGGGACTTATTGTGCTAAACTGAGTGACCTCCATAGGTTTATAGAAGTTAGCTTCTTCTATGAATGGGGTTTTGGAATGGGAAACGAAAGTAGATATAAAAATAAAGAATCTAACTAAGGCGATACGCCAAAATTTATATGAAAAGCATGATAAACCTATCTTTTGGATATGACCTAAGGGTCTGCTTAGCAATTTACCATGTCCTAAAATAATAGAAATTAAGGATTGCAGTATGAATAGCTCATTCAATGACATAAAATAATAATCACACCCATTTACTGAAAAGAAGAGTCGAAAGATATGATCTAAACCAACAAACTTACATTCAAATTATAGAAGTACAGAAAATAAACCATTCAAACAATAATGGCACAGCATAAAGTTTAGCAATAGCATAAGAAACAGAGAGGCCAAACAATGGCACAGTCTATGAGTTCTTGCAATAATATAAACAATAAAAAGGCCTAGTCTCTCCAAAAATCCTATGATTCTAAAACTGGTGAAATAGCATATGATCTCGTAACTTGTAACCTAAAATATTGGAACCCTTGGAATGCAATTGTAGAACTGGGAACCCCTCCCCTGGAGCAAAGAATAGTATTTATAGCAAGCCTTCCACGCTTGGCAAGCAGCAACCGAAAAGATTCAGAATCTAAGTAATGATGTCGAGGCAATGATTTCCCTCGGTCATTGTAACAAAAAAATTTGAGACACAGCATCCAATCTCCCTCCATTCAGGTGCATCCCCTACGAATGATGGAAATGGTCCAACAAAGTCTCGTGCAGACAAGTGTCGCCCTTTAGGATAGGCAGTTAGAAAATGTGGTAGCATCTCGCAGCTCATAGTCCACTTCATCCTCTGTGTTGAATAAGTGTGTGCCGAAGAGACGCGTGGCAACATTTCGCTGCCCACGGTTGATATTTCCTTCCTTCGCTGAAAGGTGCGCAGAGAGGACATGTAGAAAAATGTTTACTGCAGATGCTACTTGTGGGGCCCACCAAATCCTTATGTGAATGGGGGCTATGTGGCACGCGAGTGGGGTCCCGTGAGGAAGCAAAAGGAAGTGATCAAAATAACCTGCAGTGATGACACATGGGAGCATTTCGAGGGCCGATAAAAGATCAAGGAGAAAATTCCTTCGGAGAGCGATGAGCAGACACATGGAAAAAGCCGCGGTGACAACCAAAAAGGGGCTGATGAAAATTGTTGAAAGCATGGGTTGGCACTTAGCCAAAAATCAAACCTGAAGGGAGCATGGTGAATTTCGAATTCACAAGTTGTTAAGTCAAATCCCACCATTGGTCCATTTTGAACATCTCTCAAGAGTTGGAAGAGTTCTTGGTTGAGAATCTTATATTATGCTTTGTGATTATTATTATTATGGCTTATCAATTGATGTATTAATATTCATTGTATCATTTATGAGTGGAGTGTGATCCTTCCATGTTCGTTAAAGAGCCTCTATCTTGTAATTATGGTTTTATCTCATTTAATTATTTATTGCAATCTTAGTAAATAAGGCCCTTGAAACCTTTTTGTTTATTGCATAGTTGTACTTTATTATAATTTGTGATGTGTATTATGATGCATACACATTTAGGATGAAACCCATTAAAGGAAAGTAATTATTGTTATCATTTGGAATTTTCCATACCTCATCTTGTGAGGGTGTTGGAATGTTTGTATGGTTGAAAGCATGACAATTGTGTATTCTTGGATTAAACCAATATAGACATCTAAAATACATCTATCTAAAAATTCCAAGAGATATCAATGTAGAGCTATTTCATTTACTTAAATTTTTTATTTTTTTACTTTGTATAATATATTTATTATATACATGGAGACATAAATTTTATGTACTATTTATTTTGAAACTATTTTGATGTGTAAATGGCTATAAAATTTAAGATAAAAGGTTTTTTTTTTTAACACAATCACACCATTACACTTTACCCTTTGTTCCCATTGTAAAATACCTCTCGACATTGATTATTTCATATTTCATTTATGATTGTGGATGTTTATGGGTGATTCCATATTTTTTTATCAAAATAGGTTATAAGTTATGTGGTTTCTTTTGGCCTATACCAATATTGGTGTTGAACAAGCACATAATTATACATTTCTATTTATCATGTTTTCTTGTACAGTCATATTCGTTGTGTCAAGGAGCAAGTGTCACTTTTCTCCTTGTTACTTGGGATCAATGCCCTTTGGGAGGCTTTAGTGTGGGAAAGGTGGTTCCCACAATCCCTTGATAAATCACCCTATACCATTTTATATTATTGTTACCTATTTTTTTTCACTTCAAGCTCAAACAGGTAGAGCTAAATGAAGTTCATCATTTATAGGTAAGGAAAATTTTCATGTTTTGTTGATTAAGTGTTCATTGATCATCATTGAGATCATCTTACATATGAATCATAGTTTTATTGTGCAAACATTTAAAACATAAAATTGAGAAAATTTGCATAGTAATGCTTTTATTCATTTTGTAAAAATGTTGAATCCCGCACAAGCTACGAGAGTAACTATGTTTGATTCTGACAATCAAAAGATAAATACAAAATTCAAATGTACAAACTACATAGCTAAAAATAACATAAGCACAAAGGAGAGAAGCAATTCATCATTGCCTATAATGATGAATCACTTTCGTTGGTGCTTCCAGCTGTCGTGCCTCCAAGTAGTTGTAGCCTCGCTTCCTCACTCCATGAACCTGCAAAATTATAAAGGAAATGGCATTAGATTTATACTCTAAGAAATGGTGAATTACTTTCTACCTTACGCCTATGCTACAGACAGGAATGTAATTTACATTAAACCAAGCATTCATCAGATGAAAGCGCCGACAATCAAGAAAAATGTAATTCAATGGAAGCTTTCAGCTTCTTTTATTTTTGCTAACAGGTTTGTTTTAGTGTGCAGGTATAGATTCATCATGTTCATGGTTATTTCGTCAGATATGTGGAGTAAAACGGGCTCCCACAAGGGTAGAGCCCGGCATATCACAAAGATACTTCTTATTTGCATCATATTCAAGGAAAGAAACAATCATCATCTAAGACTGTCATCAAGAAGTCTAATTCAGCATGGTAAAACAGATTGTGCAACTATTTTTGCTCATCATTCAAAGGAAACAATTAGAAATATATTGCATTTATCATCTTTTGTTTCAGCTATGCCTTTTATTTATATTTACATTTTAATAAGGTATTGAGCCCTTTATACTGAAAGGAAAGTAGTGAACAAATTTGTTTTCAGCAGAAGGTGTTAAATGATAGCAGTCAAGGTTACTTTGAAGGACAGCTTTGAATACCTGGTTACCAAGTTATGGAAAATAGTATATGATGAATAGAAATAAAAATGACATTTTTCTTCTTGTATTGATGTCCCTAATTGTTTAAGGAAGCATCAAACCCAACAACATCCATGAAACAGCAAGGAGAATTGCTTAATGAGTATATCAACAAAGATGAAAGGTGTGCACTATATAAAATAGCATGAAGAATGAGGGAATAACAATACAGTGGTGCATCATGTGAACCAGGAGAGAAGATTGTGAAAGTAGCCGAGACAGAACAATCTAGAAACAAAAGAGACCATTCAAGCGTACTCTCCAACATTCCATTTTGTATTTAAGGAATTTATTTATCATGAGCATAAACAGCATTCATGATAATGAGAGCTTAATATCAAGCAGAAGTCTCAATATGTGGGAAAGAGATGCATCTATCAAGATATAAAGGAGCAACAGTCATTTGAGGGACATCTAATGCCATGAATGAAGAAATATTGCTCAAAGAAATGTCCATTTTCTTGCTAATTACAAAGGATATTTTCAGTCGTTTGTGCTCCCTGCAGTGGTTGATATGGTACAGGCCTTGGAAAGGAATGAATGGATTCTAAGTACAATAATATGGGAGCAATATAGCAAGATGAAGAGGCTGCAGCTTGTACATGTCAAAATTACAAATATAATGTCTGTCCTACCTTAGGAAAATCTTCAAGACAACAAAATTACAAGTTAATTTTAATCTAGTTGAAGATACAAAGCATCAAAGTTTTATGTTTGTGCTAGAACACATACTATCCAGAATTCCTCACGTTGTAGCTAGTGACATACAGAAATTTCTGAACAAAGATAAAATAATGATGACTGAGTTGATACAAAGGAATTTAGGAATGTTATGAGAAATACCCAGATACAAAATGAGATACTCACAATGAAAATGTTACAGTGTTTACTCTGATCTTGCTCAGAAATTCTTTTGTGATGGTAAAAAGGCAGATTTCTTCTTACCCATTTAGGGATTTTGCTCCAAAAATATATCAAGAAAAATGTTGAAGGAAACAAAATTTCATTTACATTGTAACTTCAAGCTCGAATCAAGCATATATTTTGTACAAAGTAAGTTTGCCAAGGGTTTCAAATGGTAAGCAGTTTATCCGTTGTTTACTGGTGAAAACGCCCAAGTCTATGTTTTCTTACCACAGGAGAATATCGGCCTCAGAGCAGAAAAAGATCAACAGAATGGAGACAAGGCATTCATCATGATCACAAAATAAGAGAACCCAAATCAGAGTTAAGATAGTCGTGGCCAGATTCATGATAGATATCTTCAGGTTCTAAATGAATATGTTCAGGAATAGAAAGGAAAAGTCTAGGGTACCCATTATCTACAATCAAAATGATTAGAACATCTTCAAAAATGTAAGATTTTCAATTTCTATGGTTTCAAAATAGAAATAACAGCATGGGTTTCTGTTAAAGAATGCGAGTTACCTGATGATATTGCTCAAATGATGAGCTTGAGCTCGATTCCAACTCTCATGGCGGCCAGAAATCAGCAAATACAAAGATACAAAATGTAGGTGACAAAAGCAAGTTAGAATATCATCACAGCCATGCCATTTAAACCTCAAGAAAAGCATTCAAATGCTCGAAAACACTCAGGTTTGAAACGAAACGAACTTCATTTTACCTGCTACATCCAGAATCTCTCAAAGAATTATCAAAATCATCAAGAAAGAAGATCAAGTTCGAGCTAAAACCCTACCAAGCGGTGGCAGCCGATTTCTTCCAAAAATTTCTCCAAGTCAAATGCAAGTAATGATAATGTTTTTAGGGTTTGATGGCTCTTTGTCCATTCGCCCTAAGACAAATGGGGTTTGATTTTTGAAATAATCATTATGAGATAAATGTGGTCGGCTTTTCCTTAATTATTGCATGAGATAAATATGGTCGACTATAATATAAATGATAGGGTTGTCTTATTTTTGATGAATGGAATATGCATGTTTCCAATATATGTTAAGTGTAACATATAAAGCCATGAGGGGAGAATAGTATTTTCAAATTTTGCAAAATAATTATTCTTGTTTATTTATTTGCATTATATCATGTAAGCTAATTAATTAAGTGATGTTATAAATCATTTAATTAATTTAGTTTTTTAAAATGCATATAAATAAATGTTATGTAAAGCTGAGTTGTAACTTTTGTCTCAACTGAAGATTAAATCATGCATGGATTGAGTTCAAGATATCACGGGCGGATTGATACAAACAAGGGGATTTTCGCATGCTTGGACTCATTATTTACAGCTTTCCAGTTCAGTTTGAGTTGCAGATCGGTTACATGCTTTGTGACTCCCAGTTCGAGATTGAGTTCACTCATTTTTGCATGAGTTTGAACCACATTTTCAGGGATTTTTACTTGTGCTCGGATTTCACTTTGGGATTGTCATCTTTTCACTTTCAAATCACTTTCAGTTGCTTATTCATGCACTTTGGAGTGCCTTCATATTGTATATATTGAAAAAGTTTATCTTTTTCAATTCAGTTCTTGTTTTTCAGCCTTTGCACTCTGCAAAGTGAATCATCTTGTAACTCAGCATTTTTTTTACAGATTAATACAGCAGTGTTTTTACAGGTTCAAATTGTGTTATTGTAGAGGATTCCTTTAAGTTTCAGTATTTTAGAATTTTCCTTCAAGTTTCAAGCATCATTGTCATGTGGGATTGATCGAAGTGATTATTGTGTTTGTAATTTATGAAACCTTTAAATATTTTTGTCTCCTTAATGAATTTTGTATGCATCCAAGTTTAATTCCACTGGTTAAACATTGTGCTAATCAGTAATTGAACAGTCTAGTTGTGGGAATCATATTTTCCTTCTATGATTGTTTCTTTAAAAGCCTTTTGTTTAAAACATTCAAGTGTTTAATCTTCCAGATCTAGTTGTGCGAATGGAAATAGTGAGTAATTGTTCTATGAGTTAAGTCTGCATTTTGAATTCTTCGGTGCATCACCATAGTTAAAGTTTCATAGTTCAGAATTTAGACTTAGTCTTTCTCCCTTTTTCCAGCAAATCACTCAGTTATTAACTAGAAAATTAAATAGGAACTAGCCTAGAATCTGGAGGTCTAATTCCTTATAGGATACCCACAGCCTGGAATTAGTTCCAATGTTTCAACAGATTGTTGAATTTAATCATTCAAGCGTTTGGGTGCAATCTGATTGACAACAGTTTTTGGCACGCCCAGTGGGACTCTGAATCACTTTTAAGAGCAAGATTTTTACAGTTCAAACTACTGTTTGGTATATACAATAGTTTATTTCAGTCTTTTAGAGGATTATTTTCATATACCTAGGGACTCTGTTTCTCAGTTTATAGCAGATCAAGTGCAAACAACTTATGAGAAATATTCAGACATGAAGTTCTTCTTCGTTTGAGTACTTGCAGCTATCTTCGCCAAAAAGAATAGGAAGGACAGCCAAACAAACATCTGGTAAGTCTTCAAGAAAGCAATCAGTTTCTTCGATTAAAAGAGTTGAACCATTAGTTTACATATCAAGAAGGAGAGGCAGATCGTTAACAAGGCAGCCAAGTTCCTTCTCAGCTTCACCAAGTTACAGAGTACTGGTTTAGCCTGTACCAATTATACAAGCTGCAAATTTCAAAGCAGCAACAGCTCTGATGGCTAGAGCACATGTTTTTGTTCCATTTGATGGGGGCATCCCATTAGATCTGGCTCTACATGATGATATACCAGTAGCAGCACTCAAAAGTTTGCCTTTCTTTACTGGTGAAGATTAAACTACGCCCATTGATCATATTAGAGACGTAGCCTCGCTATGTGGAGTTCACCATGTGATTCAGGAGAACGTAGCTTTCAGGTTGTTAGCAACGTCATTCAAGGGGAAAGCATCTCATTGGTTTCGTGGCTTATCAGTTAGTAGCGTCTCGACATGGGATGACCTAGGAGACAAGCTGACAAAGCAATTTTCAGATAAGTCTGATCATTTATCTCTAGTTGAATAAATGACGACTATTAAGAGAGTGCCACAAGAACAAATGATGGACTTTAATTTCAGATTTCAAAGGACATGGGATCGAATTCCAATGACGGTAAGGCCAACTCCTGACCACGCTTTTCTATATTTCCTTAGATCATTGCATACTGATATTGCTTTGATGATACAGTCTATGGGTGGGTTAACATTACCAACAGCATATGAAATTGCTATTAGAGCTCAAAACAGCCTCATACAAGCTGGTAAACTTGCCCCAAGACCCCCTATGCCAATTTTCTCAGAAGTACAGCCATATATGCCCATTCATATACCTCCAATAGCTGTTATACCTACTATTCCAGCCTTTGATTTCCAAGTAGCAGTACAAAATAATGTTGTTCTAGCAAATTCTGATTTGCAAGGTCTAAAAGATACTCAACAGCAGCTAATAAATGATCAATAGCAAATGGCCAAGTTACTACAAACTGTGAGTAACAAATTGGTAAGTCTTAAAAATCAGCAAGGTCAAAATTTTAGGCCTAATCAATCATCATTTCAAGAAAATAGGTTTGCTTATCAAGCTAATTACCAGGGACAGAAGAGGAATTTTAACTTTAGGCCTAATCAGCCATTTAACCTAACTGCTGCTAGCTTTTCAAAAGAGCTAATGCCAATACAGAACAACTTAGCGCAGAATTATGTATGGTGCTATCCCTGCAATCAGCCTCATAATCAGGCTAGTTGCATGAACGGGGTGATTAATCAAGCACTTATGGTGCAAAATAGTTATGTTGCTTCTGAACAAACAACTAAGGAGGACAATAATCAGCAAGGTGAACAAACGCAGCAGAGTGACCTTGACGTTGCCATGATGAACTGGCAAGGGAGTGAATTTTGTGGAATTAATCACGTGCAAAGTCAAAATCAGTCATCCACTTCTATTGCAGCCAATACGAGGGCCAAAAAAAGAGCATTTGATCTGAGACAGCAAGCTGTTCCTGATAAAGAACAAGCAGAAAAAGACAAACAATCTGTTGTTCACCAAAAGAATCAAGATTTTACAGCCCAACAGGGGCAGTTTCAGCCTTCAACAACTCAGAATATTCATATTTTACCAAGACAGTAGGTTGGACCATCAAAGGAGCAGCCTAAAGTTTAGTTCCAGCCTCAAGCAGCTCAAACAGACGCTGTTGTTCAAAAGGGACAATCAAAGGTTGGTACTTCTTCTTTCAATATTGTTGAACATATGAAAAAGACAACTACTGGCATTACCATGATAGATGCATTACGCTTCTCTGGGCAAAAAGAAAGTTTGTAGGAGGCTTTGGCTAAGATATCAATTTCTGATGAAGTAAATATAGAACAGCCAAGAGTTCTTGCGAACAGTTCAGATCAGAAGCAAGGACAACCAGCTAAAGAGGTAAAACCACCACCTTTTTATGTCAGTTTAATAATTGGTGAAAACATAGTGCATAACTGCATGATCGACAATGGAGCAAGCAGCTCAATCATGCCTAAACAGCTGGTAGACAAGTTAGGACTTGAGTATGAACCGTTGTCAAAAGGGGTAGTTCAGTTGGATGGTACAGTTGTTAAGTCTATAGGAGTTATTAAAAATCTGCCTCTTACATTGCATGCCTATCCCAACTTTCAAATTTCATAGGACATATATGTCATTAATTTCCCACCTTATTTTTCCATTTGCTTATCTAGAGACTTCACTACAAAGTTAGGTGGTTATTTGTCATCAGACTGGTCACACATGTTTTTCAGGACCAGGTATGGTACTAGAGTCATGATTAAATCAGAATCATTAGCTAAAGACCATATTGAACCTTATGTTCCGAATCCCATAAATGCAAACCTAGCTTTCCATGATCAGGAGGATCAATCTGTGATCCTTGACCCCACTGTACCTATAGAAGGCATACCAGACATAAATCTAGATGAGTGGGTAGCCGAGAATCACGAGGTTGATCCGTTCAATCTCATAGACGAAGTAGGTTTGGTCATTTATATGATTCGATAACCTAATGCAATTATTCTGAATCTGGTCAAGGAAGAAAAATAGCAAGTACAGCAGATTGATCAGCTTTGGAAGTTATATTTTGACAGTTCTAGGAGTAAAATTGGTGTTGGTGGAGGAGCTATTCTGATTTCACCTAAAGAAGACAGGTATTATTCAGCTTTTAGATTTGCTTTCAATTGTTCTAACAATGTTGTTGAATATGAAGCATTAATGCATGGTTTAGAATGGGCCAGAAAAAGGAAGATTAAGTGCTTACAGGTGTTTGGCGATTCAAAATTAATAGCAAATCAAGTCAAAAATCTGAATTTAACAAAGAATGATTTGTTGAAATTGTACAAACATTGTGTTTGGGACTTGATTGAGGAGTTTGATGCATTTAATCTCCAATCAGTACCCAGACTTCAGAATAAGCAAGCTGATAAACTTGCTGCTCTAGGGTCATAGTTTGACATTCCGACTGAAATTCACAATGTGGAGGTACAGCAGTACATGAAGGTAGTTGTTAGACCTTCAATACCTGATAATAATGTAAGTTGGCAGATTTTTGATAGTGATGAACAAATAGTTCATTTTCTGATGGAAGAAGCAGAGTTTTCTGCTGGAAATCAGAAGAAATTTGATCAGCAATATGGTGATCAGATTGTGCAACTCAAGTCCAACAAGCTGCCAAAGGGTTTGGTGACCCTCGAGTCCATCTTCAACACTGATGATCAGGTTAGAAGAGATAAATCAGGCATTACAGTAAAGTAGGAGCATTACGAGTCAATAGAGATTTTCAAGGACAAGCTGCTTAAGCTTGGTAAAGTCTGCACAAAGTCAGAATAGCAAGCCTTTATCTTGCTTTGTCAAGATTTTAGCGACATATTCGCTTGGTAGTATGGAGATTTGAAGGGTTTCAACCCCAAGTTAGCTCAGCATACAATTGAGCTCGAACCCAATGCAAAACCGGTGAGACAAAAGCAGAGGCCCCTAAATCCGAAGTTGGAACTTCTAATGGAAACAAAATTAAACAAGCTGATCGAAGGTAATATAATATTTCCAATCAAGCACACTTCTTGGGTGTCAAATTTGGTGCCTGTCAGAAAGAAGAGCGGAGAGATAAGGCTGTGCATTGATTTTCGTGATATAAACAAAGCTTCACTCAAAGATCACTACCCACTGGCTTCAATGGAGCAAATATTGCAGGTTGTTTCAGGATCGGAAAGGCTTTCATTGCTAGATGGATATTCAGGTTACAACCAAATCTTGGTTAAGGAAGAAGATCAGTATAAGACAGCCTTTACCACCAAGTGGAGTACTATGGCTTACAGAAAGATGTCATTTGGATTGTCAAACGTAGGAGCCACCTTTCAAAGAGCAATGGGTATGGCTCTCCAAGGTTTGATTAACCAATTTGTTCTTGTTTACCTGGATGATATCACTGTTTTCTCACGAAATGCTAATGATCATTTCAGCCATCTTAGACAGATATTTGAGAGGTGCAGAGAATATGGAATCTCGTTAAATCCAAAGAAGAGTATTTTTGTTGTACATGAAGGTAAGCTTCTGGACTATATTGTTTCAAAAGGTGGCATTTCTATTGACCCAGAACATATTGTAGCCATTCTGGCTTTACCGCTGCCCGCTCACAAAAAAGGTTTGAAGAGCTTCCTGGGTAGAATAAACTTCGTGAGGAGGTTTATTCCTAATGTTGCAGCATTATTACAGCCATTGACAGCCATGTTGAAGAAAAACATTCAATTCAGCTGGTCAAAAGAAGGTAAGAATAGTTTCGAGCAGATTAAAGAGGCACTTGTAGCAGCCCCTACTCTTATCAATCTTGATTTTGATAAAGATTTCATATTGTACGCATTCGGAGGAGTGGATACCATCTCTGCAATGCTTTGTCAGCAAAATAATGAAGGTATGGAGCAGCCCATAGATTTCTTTAGTCAAATCTTGCATGACTATGAAACAAGATATTCATTCGTTAAGAAGCATGTACTTGTTGTAGTGAGAAGTCTAAAAAAATTCAGACATATGTTGTCTAATAATAAGATAAATCTATTAGTAGCTCACCCAATAGTCAAGGAGTTTCTGCTGAATAAAGATATTAATGATAAGCGAGCAGGCTGGATAACCAGAGTCGTGGAATATGACATCAGTATAAAAGTTACCAAGCTTGTTCGAGGTAAAGGACTGTGCGAACAGCTTGCAGAAAATGAAGAAAACAGCAGTGAAGAGGTTGTTACAGTTCTGAATAATGAAGATGAATCTGTTGTTTCAGTTGTTTCAGCTGATTGGATTCATCAAATGATCCATTACTTGCATACTGGAGATTGTCCAGAAGGTTTAGACAAGTCTAAACGAAGATATTATAGGTTACAAGCAATTCCTTATGCAGAAATTGATGGTGTTCTTTATAAGAAGGATTTCAATGGTGTTTTTCTCAGGTGTATTTATTTAGATCAGACTGAAAGAATTCTTGAAGAATTTCATGATGGACCTGTTGGAGGTCACTTTGCACCTCGTACTACAGCTCTAAAAATTATGAAGGTAGGCTATTATTGGCCAGATCTTTTCAAAGATGCACATACTTATGTCAGAAAATGTGATAAATGTTCACTTTTTGTAGGAAAACAAAAGTTAGTAGCCCTGCCCCTAAATCCAATTCAGGTTGAGCAGCCATTTGGAAAGTGGGGACTCGATTTTATCGGTCCAATCAATCCACCCTCAAGTGCTGGGCACAGATGGATTTTAACTGCCACAGACTACTTTACGAAGTGGACTGAAGCAATCACATTAAAAGATGCAAATGAAACATCAGTTTTAAACTTTTATCAGGATATAGTTTCCAGGTTTGGTACACCTGATTCGATCATTTCTGATAATGCCTTAGCTTTTGTTGGATTAAGAGTTTCAGATTGGTCAGTAAAGAATAATGTTTATCTGAAAAATTCATCCAATTATTACTCCCAAGGTAATGGACAAGCTGAATCAACAAACAAGAATCTGATTAAGATCATTAAAAATACTATTGAAGATAATCAGAGGTCATGGTATGACAAGCTCAAGTTAGCTCTATGGGCTGATAGAGTTACACCAAAACGATCAACAGGATTTTCACCTTATGTTTTGGTTTATGGCAAAGAGGCCAAACTGCCTATCTTATTTGAATTGAAAACTTTGAGTTACATAAAAGAACTTGAGTTACTTGAGGAGCAACCAATGCAAGTCAGGCTTGCTCAATTAATAGAGTTGGAAGAAACTAGAAAAGAAGCCTACAGAAAGCTTCAGGTTCATCATTCCCAAATGAAGAGGACATTTGATAAGAAAGCAACAGCAAGGATTTTCAATGAGGGAGATCTAGTTTTCAAGTGGGATGAGCTCAAAAGTAGGCCTGGTAAACATACAAAGTTTGATGCCATGTGGGATGGCACGTATGTTATTACAGAAAAGAAAGAACACAATGCATTTCAGCTTTCAAGGCTGAATGGTGAAGTACTACCAATCCCTGTCACCGGGATTCATTTGAAACAGTGTTATTAAGCTTTAAGCTTTCAGCTGTACATAGTAGAATTTTTTCAGTTTCAGTATGCTTTCAATAAGTGCCTGCTGGCACGTTTCATTTTAGTTTTGTCATGTTTTCAATAAGTGCAGTTGTTGCACCTAGTTTTTGGATTTTGTCTTCAACAGAATTGCAGTAGTTTCTTTCAAGTTTGTGTTTTTGAAGCTGAGTTATAGTTTTCTGAGTCAAAACATAACAGAACATGGACTCCATGCCCAATGGATAAGCTATATATTGGTCTATTGTGTTTACCAGGCAAACACTCCGCAGAGGTCGCCATTTTGTTACCTATTTTTTTTCACTTCAAGCTCAAACAGGTAGAGCTGAATGAAGTTCATCATTTATAGGTACGAAAAATTTTCATGTTTTTCTGATTAAGTGTTCATTGATCATCATTGAGATCATCTTACATATGAATCATAGTTTTATTGTGCAAACATTTAAAAACATAAAATTGAGAAAATTTGCATAGTGATGCTTTTATTCATTTTGTAAAAATGTTGAATCTCGCACAAGCCGCGAGAGTAACTCAGTTTGATTCTGACAATCAAAAGATAAATACAAAATTCAAATGTACAAACTACATAGCTAAAAATAACATAAGCGCAAAGGAGAGAAGCAATTCATCATTTCCTGTAATGATGAATCACTTTTGTTGGTGCTTCCAGCTGTCGTGCCTCCAAGCAGCTACAGCCTCGCTTCCTCACTCCATGAACCTGCAAAATTATAAAGGAAATGGCATTAGAGTTATACTCTAAGCAATGGTGAATTACTTTCTGCCTTATGCCTATGCTACATATAGGAATGTAATTTACATTAAACCAAGCATTCATTAGATGAAAGCGCCGACAATCAAGAAAAATGTAATTCAATGGAAGCTTTCAGCTTCTTTTGTTTTTGCTAACATGTTTGTTTCAGTGTGCAGGTATAGATTCATCATGTTCATCGTTATTTCATCAAATATGTGGAGTAAAACGGGCTCACACAAGGGTAGAGCCCGGCATATCACAAAGATACTTCTTATTTGCATCATATTCAAGGAAAGAAACAATCATCATCTAAGACTGTTGTTGTCACCCAGAAATGCACCCTGATGCAAAGTTGTCAAACTTGCTTTCTAGTGAAACATTGGATCACTCCAAGGCTGTGGGTCACCTGATATTGGAGTGAACCTCCGGAGAAGGCCGGCTTCCTTTGGTGTCACCTAAATTACTGATTATTTAGAGGGAAAAGGGGAAGGAGAGTACATTTAAAAGTAAAAAATGACTCTAAGGTGATACACCAGATTGATGAGAAATCATAAAAATGAAAACAGGATGAAATACACCGAGGAAAACTAGACTACAGTTGCTCTACTTACTCAACATAACCCCATTTAGTCTTATGCATCACTCCTGGCAGGTTTGATCTACATACATATCTCAAGAAGGAAGGAACAAACTTCACAACTTTGTGGTATGAATACAAATTTAGTAAACACTGTTAAAGAAATACATACATAAGCTAACTTACAGAAATGAGAGTGGTACGAGCATTAATACTTGTTTTCAAGATGAACTCTGTTTCACACTCCAGATTTCAATTTGAGTTACAGAAACATACATTAATTGAGAAAGGATTGATGAAAAAATCACTAACTCCTTTGAATGCATAATTCCCCCTGTTTACAAAAAGGAAAAAAATGCCTTATATACAAGGAGATATCAGC